>WAAE01012988.1:0-69255 GCA_013400495.1 Nicator chloris
TTTTCTATAATTTTTTTTAAATCTGCAAAATGCCTCCTTTTATTTCGATAGCTCAAAAAAAGATCTTGACTGAAACATATTGGCCATGTTCATTTGGAAAGAATCAAAGCACAAGCAATTAAGAGTATCTGTATATTCTTAACTAAATAAGATGCTGAACACAGTGTAGAATTGAAAGTTCTATTTCTAATGTAAGATAATTAAGGAATGTTTTTCAAGAGAGCAAGAATAATGTAACAGCTTTATTTCCTTCACCCACTCCTAGCACACTGCAATCCTATTGATTTTAGTGGGGGTTTTTCACTCTAGAAAGGTCCTCAACTTGTATTTTTAGATTTTATCCTCACAGTGCTTCTCTACAATGTCCTTACATAACCAACCAGTGGTTGAGCTCATAAAGTAACCTGATTAATATACTTGCTCTGATTATTTACTGTGGAGTTTCTTGAAAACTTGTGATACTGCCAGGGAAAAATCACACTTGTATCAAGTAATTTCAGAGTACCATATTTTGTATCATCATATACAGGCTTTTATTTCAATTCCGGTATTTGTCAGAGAAGCTACCACACCAACAACCACACATTTTTAAAATTCCAGTTCAACAACAACTGAAAAAACAGTTTGTATCATTGACATTGTAGCATAAACATATTCTGCTCAGTCGTATGTCTTCCATTTTCCTTTTATTTGAGCAAAGCAAAAAAAAAAAGGAGAAAAAACTATCTTTTAAAATTACGCAGCTCAACTGGCAGATTAACAATGTAAAACAGTTGGGGAAAAAAGAAAAGTCTTTATCAAAATAGAAAGGGTTTATAGCAACAAGTAAATTCTTACAGAAATACTGAGATAAAATCAGTTTCTGTATATAAAACAACTTAAGTTGAATTGAGTTTCACTCCCAAGTAAGATAAATTCATTTTCTAAAATCATTCCCAAAGTGTTGATCATTATAGGAACAGGACTGGGTTTGGAGAAAACTGCTCCAGTTGAATTCCAAGCACTTGCTTTCTCTACAAGCTGTGTTGGCTCAGTGTTTTAACATTATTCTAATTTTCTTAGATATCTCCTTAAGTTTGAGAAAGGTTTCTACTTATACACAAACAATCAGAAAGTAGATTTTTGCTCCAAGTTCCTTACGATCACTTAACTTCCCTTTATCATAGAACAACTTTTCACTAAAAGGCAGAAATGAAATGACAATTCAGGATAAACTATATTACATTTTTCACATTATCTTGAGTCATACATGTACTTTTCTCTTGAAAGCCCAGGAAGAAAAAAGAAAAGGAAAAAATGTGGACATTTACATAATAAAAGGTTTAGGTTAGTTTGCAAAATTTACTCCTGGTGAACTGACAAATTATTCCTGAAAACACAAAGATTGTTCAGAATAAGTATTCATTTGTATTAACACAAAAAAGTTGCAAAGAAAAAATTACTAACTCCAGAGAACAGCAGTCTATGACTATCATTGAAAGCACCTTGCAGAAGTCACATTATTCAATGCCATATGAAGACATACCTTTTTATCATATACATCTTGCCAGTTTACTCCAGCAAAGAAACTATGACGCATGATTTCTTTTGCATCATCTGGGCCTCCACCAAGTCTAAAGAGAGTGGGGGAAAAAAACCACACATTAAACTTTTATAGGGAGATCACGTTATTATGGTTGGCAGAGTGACCATTTCTTTTTGACTATCTGGCAACAATTCTCACCCAATTCATATGAAACTTTCACCTGTTTAATATGAATTCTGGTGATCTTGAGAGAATTTGTGATAGTGGAAGCACCCATGCCATGCTCTATTCTTTTTGATTATTCCAGCTACAGTGTTCGTTACTGTCTATGATGAGCTTTTTTAGTAATTCATTAATTTTAAAAACACACTTAAGTTTAGTTTGCTTGAAAGCCCAACTAATGTCCTGGCACTATTAAAAACCCAAACCAACCCAATAATGCTGATACAAAATTTTGCCAAGGACGTGCCGGGCACTGAATCAGTAATGACTTGTACATGATTTTTATACAGTGTTCACTGCTGTTGCATCTGGGTGCTGTAACAATTAACCAATTACCATAAAATAGTCTCAATCTGAGTCAATTAGTATAAATTAATAAATTGTAGGCCTGCTGAGAAAGTTATTCAAAGGCCATTGTAAATAACTGCACTACTCACTGTGGCCCATAGCTTGCCAAAGCCAGGCTCTGTCTGCTAAATCATCTTAGGAGGTGGATTTCAGCTATTTTGGGTGAACTTGCCCAAGGTGGTTTGAGCTCACAGGAAGTGGTCACTGCTTCCAAAGGAGGAGTGTCCTGGCCATACCTCTCTTCTCTCTACTTGCATCTACAGCATCATTCCCACTTGATGACTGTGAGCAGAATCAACTCCCTAACCTGGACAAAAACTAACCTTGACATGAGAAGAGAGAACTGGCCATTTTTTGTTGCATTAGCAACACTTTGATTTGACAAGCTGAGTGAGCTTCCTTGAGCTGCTGTTGCTGGTTGAGAAATAACCCCATATCCAGGGATAGGAACCGCTGTCCTTCTCAACAGCACATTGACTTTCAGGACTGCTCCACTCTCATCTAACTTCTCCCCGAGTCTGGGGATTCTACTACCCTAACAGAAGGAAGCTGCAGCAGAAAAAAAGCTACTCTTAACTAAATAAGCAGACCACACGTGTTAAATGTTAACAAGAAGAGTGACAAAAACAGTGTGTGGTTCATTAAAAGGAACTGCTAAGGACATAAAGACAAATTCTAAAGGCAAGCATTTAAGTAAGATAAATTCCTTTCTAAAGCGTTTATTGTAAGGAGGAATAATTTCCACAACCAAGAAAAAAGTCTGGTTTGGTATTACCCTGCTGCCAAATTTCAAAAATATTCTGGACTACTACGTCAGTCTTGCAATAACTGAGTGTAAAGTTATTCTAATTTTCAAGCTGTATTCCTCCTTGTTTCTCAACTACTCATTGTAAAATTCTCTACATCTTGGAAAAACATGGCAGTTAGCCTTCAGTCTCCAGACTTCTCTCAATATCTTCCAGCTGCTCACAAAAAAGCTGAGTTGTGTTAATCTCTGTGTTCCTCCCCTATTTAGCATTAGCTAGCACAAGAACTTGAATATAAATAAGCTTCTAAATATAAGTCTGTAATAAACACTACTGTCTGCAAAGATTAATTACAAGGAAGCATCTTTCCAATTCTAAAGGTTAATATATTTGATGGGTCAGATTGTTTGTAGGTTAAAAAGCATTAGGAGCTGCTACAGAAACACAGTTTTATTCCACTCTGCTTGTATTTGGCTGACTGGTCACAGTTTGCTTTTCCTGCATACAGTAAGTTCAGCTGGAGCAGACAAGCTGACCACTTGTGCTGTCCCACCTGCTGCACTTGGCTGCATCCAGGCAAATCCCTTGGAGAAACACAACAACCAGTCCTGCCCTGAGTCCCTGCGGGCAATGCCCATTACTCAAAACTTCTTGAGAACAACCAGCAGCTGGAGAAGGACTAGAGAAGAGAGGCAGACAATGTTTGCTGCCCTAAAACATGCCAAGAGACTCACAAGAATGACAAAGATATTGGGGGGAAAAATCCAGACAAATCCCACTGATTCACAAAGTCAGAGATTTTAGAGCCATGGAAGACTGGACTCTGCTGGTCCAGTACTGGAGCCACTGGAAAATGCCTCTCCTGGGCAAGAATCCCAGAGGGAAAAGCCCACCGCAAAAGGGCAGAGACAGCAGCTGAGTGACATTTGCTTTCAAACCACTCCCTTTAAATTGCACTCCAGTTGTATTCTTTAACAAATTACTAGTTTAATGGTCTAATATGTGATTTATTTATGTGTCCTAATAAATGCAGCTGTGGCTGTCCATGCATCTCTCCTGCCACGATCACCAAGAACAAGTGCTACAGTCCACATGAGACAATGCACTCAAGGTTAAGTTATACTAGGAAAAACAATTCAGATCTTTCCCTTGTTCCAGTACACATTCTAAACATGAAGAGACCCCCGTGTTTGCCGTGAATAATTTAAAAATTTGTCTTCCACAAGCATTTCTTCCTTTCACTGGTAAAATTCATTTTGTAAACCACTGCTAGATTGAAAAATTGGAAATCTGAGACTGCAGTGCTGTGTATGACCCTTTCCTGTGACTGACAGCTCCTTCAGCCAGGAAGACCAGGCACCACAGACCTATTTATACATTACCCAGCACAGTTAGAGCATTTATTATGCCGGTATAACCAATGAATTTCACTTACCGCTTATTTGGATCCTTTATCAGTAGGCCTGATAGTAATGATTTTGCATCTGCAGACAGAGTTCGAGGAAATTTTATGTCCTCCATTAGAATCAGTTCAAATAGTTTCTCATGATCTTGGTTGTAGAAGGGTAATCTTCCACACATCATCTCATACATGACAACTCCTAATCCCCACCAGTCCACTGCACGACCATAGTCATTATCTTCTAACACCTGAGACAGAAACCAAAAGCATCTTTAAGACATAAACTATTTCATTTGTCTGTTTGATGCATCTCTGTATGAATGTGTTTCTGAGACTTTATTTTCACAGTATGCTGAAAGGACTCTCAGAACCTGACTCAAAACTGCAGCACTGACTCACACACCTGAGCTCACTGAAATTCCAGGCTTACCAGGCACTGCACTGCTGAAAGCAAAATTAAAAATTGACAATGACCTGCTCCAAACAATCATGACTTCTTTTTACCCTTTCCTATGTACTCTACCAGTCCATTTATATCATCCACAGCTTTAGGAAGAGAGACTATGTCTACAGGTACTACATGGGCACTAATGCCTCCTGTTAGAGGTGTGAAGCATCTGTTTGCTCAGCCACTTCCTTCTCTTTTACCCCACCTGTCTAAAGTCTCCAACTTAAAACCACCTTAATCTTATTAGGACTAGTTTCTTTATGATCTCTGTTTACATCAAAAGTCCTCAGTGCCTTTCTCCTGCCAGTTTCATTGCATTCCATTCCATTAAATAGTCCTAACAGCTGAACTGTGCCAATGCAAAAAAATATGGCAGTGTTTATACAATACCATGTTTACTACAAAACTATGTTTGCAGGGTATTATATAAACACAGAAACTGGTAAAGTTTACACAATTTGTTAACATAATGTCACTGATGTTGTGTACCTAAAAGCAACTTATTCCACAGCCCTTCTCCCAGCAGTGCCAGAGAACTGGAATAAGAAATCTAAGCAGTGTGTCTTGACCTTAATATACCTTCATATTAAATTGCAGACATGGAGACAATATAACAGCAGCATTCACCCCTAAAAATCATAAGCAATAAGGAAATTGAAAGTTACTGAATATGTAATTACAATTTCTATTAATTTCTAGTAGATCATGCCCCTTCATACAAAAAAAGATGAAACAGAAGTCAAGAAATTTTAGAACAGGAGGCACTATGACTGCGTGTGTCAAATAGCCAGTATTTGCTGCAGAAGAGCTATCAAAAAAACCTTAAAACAAGAAAAAAAAAATGCTTAAAACAATAATAAACAGAAAAAATCAAAGAAATGCAACTAACAGAGTAGGAATACATTTGTAAAGAATGTACATAATTCTTTATAGAGAATTGTTACTGTATCACAGAAGGCAGATTCTGAAAGGCAGCACCCTATGACCGGTTTTTAAAAAAAGAACAAACCAACAACAAACTAACCACCAGAAAAACAAAATACTTTTTACAACAGACAGACACATGCAATCACCATCACAAAGAACTCCTCCAGATTCAAACTGTAAACAGACATACAGGAACAGTCATTTAGATACCTGGTAGTAAATCTTTCAGTCTTTAATTAATAAGGCAACCTCTACAAGATCAGAAATAACTTTATCCATAGGTAAATTATCTTGCAATTGTCTCAAATGGGTAATAGAGGGGTGTTGAGCTCATTTATCTGCCTCTCCTCTTACCCCCCAGTAAACCCAAGCCTGCTCTGAAGTATCTGGGATGTGCTGGTAGCAGAAGCAACATGCAATCTGATCCAGTATGGCAGTTTTGGAAATCCCACAGTAATTAATGCATTCATACTCCTACTTTTCACTATCCTTCAGGATTAGTAGTGGAAACATGATGAAAAGAAGTATATTAAAAATCTTTCTTGTGTATTTAAGATTAAAAAATCATAAATATTAATACATTAACACATATGATTTACAACTGTGCCAAAACAAACAGACTCATTACATCACTGAAATTTCCAAATAGAGGATGAAATTTGGGAAAGTGTAAAATACAACAAATTATCTGAATAAGTACATATGACAAAACTAACTAAAATAACTCCTGCATTTTAAAATTAATTAAATGTTTTATGAGTTGGAGCATATTGCAAGCTATTTGCCGAAAAACTGCATATGAGATCTGTGACACTTGTCTTTAAATCACTGCTACTTCTGCCACAGAATAAAAGCATTATATATTTTTCTGCTATAGCTATTAGCATTGTTACTGTTTCTCTCATCTGTACAGTTAGTCTCTTCTTTTGAAGCTAGCAAAATACACAAAATTGTGAGAGTGGTAGATTCTTTTTACAAGTGGGCTGAGGTGTGGTTTGCATGTGTGGTTTACAAAAAAGGCAACAGGAAAATAAAACATACCATTCCCTGAACAAGGCAAATCACATGGCCAATAGCTAAAGCAAATTGTATTTGCAGCTTTACGTAATTTATGCAGGACTTTACCTAATAATAATAAAAAGTATGAACAACCTTTTGCTGCATTCCCACAACAGCAACAAAACAGTGGTACAAAGAAAGAGCCAAATGTGATTTTTAACCTCTTTTTACATAAAATCATAAAAAAGCATAAAAGCTGGATTAACTGCCTCCCAAACCCACATATCACCAGCCGGGTTCTCATCCCCAGCTGGCAAAACTGGCAACTCTTTATTTTTGTTTAAATACCTGGTTTACAGCCAGCCAGACAAGCAAGAGCATCAAAATGGTTTTCATCTGGGCAAAAGGAAAACAGCCTGAAAATAGTGTAAATAAAGCAAGATACATCTCAACTTAACATAAATATAATAAAATTGTGCATAATGCATTCACAGTGAAGATACACTATTGTTTCCTTTAAATAATTTCTAATCTTTATGGTGTTTAGAAACTCCAGGATTTGTAGACTGTGTCAAATCAATGTAAGTGAAGTGCTGGAGTCCAGCAGCTCCTACAACCAAATCTATGCAGTTAGGGCAAGCATGAGAACATGTCTGTACACAGTGCCCTAGAATTACAGAATCCTTTCCAAACAGTCCTTGGATTTGAGGGATTTGGTTTTAATTACACTGAACATAGGTCAAGAAAGCTTCAACTCAGTGCTAAAATGAACATGGCATGCAGCCGCAGGCTTTGCACCTATAAATAATTCAATCTTTTGCCCACCATGAGGTAGATACCTGCTTTTAGAAAAGTCCTCACAAAAGGTTGTGAGGAGTGATACTGCTGTCTCTCCAGTGGCTGTGGAATATCCTTGTATATGTGGGGTAGCAGCCTTAGCACCCAGCCAGACACTGTAGAAAGTTTGATCTCTTGGACTCTGTATGCTGCCCTTAACAGCTGCCTCCACCAGCCAATTCTTGTGCCTTGCTATAAGGACCCCCAAATCTATCTTTAAGCAAATGCCCTGCACTACCAACCCAATCCCTTCATGGTCACAGCAGGACAGGCAGCAGGCCCACCAAAGCCACCACAGAGGGCACAATGTCGGCCACTCTGTGTCTGCTGTAAAGCCATGTATCGGTATTTCCTGGCAGAACACAACATCACACAGAACTCATGAGCACAGAAAGAGCACTGACACTGACTACATACTCAAGTCAGGCGTGTTTCCACATAGTAAAGATGGACTTACTTGTTTTCTTCCACAAAATTTATTTAAATGGTCAGATAATCTAGATTTACAGTTTCCCTTCCTTCTGCCTCTTCACATACATGGGGTGCCAAAATCCAAGCCACCTTGCCAAGATCTAGGTGAGGTTTTAGGAGACAAGTGCTCCAGCACAATGTGACGTCAGTGTGTGGATAACATGTATAGTCATCTGCCACTGACATAATCACTGTACCCAAGTGACTTCCCATCACTGAGCAAAGCAGGTGAGCTGACTGCAGTTCAGTCTGGATGATATCACAGATCATGGGAAATAAAACTCCAAAAATTGCCATCATTTTTACAACTTGGGGAAATCTTACTCCATTTGTTTTCAGGGCCCTAGTTCAACAACTGGTTCTTTCAGAGGCAGTGCCAGCTTAATTCAGGCTCTTGTTTCTGTTCTCTCACCACAGCTTCCCTTACCTTGTCAAAACTATGCAACACACTACATCAGACTGTAGGAAAAAAACAGGGAAGAAGTCTCACCCTAGATTATTTTTCACCTGAATCAAGTTTTCTGACCTAAGCCACTCAATTGCCATGTGAACAGTTGCAGTAGCACAAGTGAGAACATGGGCAGCATCAGGTGTGGCATTGCTGCAGAAAGAAATGCTTGCCAATCCCTGCCCCAAAGTTACACTGATACAGAAGTTACACTGACTCTGCCAGTTTTTCGGCACACACAGACAGCTGTAGCAGCTGTGCTCACTTAGGGTGAAAACTGCCCTGCTTCTCTTCCCAACCTGAATTTCTCTGAAGCGCTCCAGCAGTGTAACAGAGTTCCAAAGTTGTCATAAACTCATTGCTGCACCGAAACCACTACAGTTTTTACAGGCATTGTAGCTCCTCTAACTCACACCTACCCCTGCAGCGCAAGGACACAGCCTGGGTTTATATCGGTGCTTTTAAACACAGCTGCAGAGGTGCCACTGAAGTTTGTATTTTCCCTTCTATAAATATGCAGAAGGTTAAGTAACACACACACTTTCTAACAAGCAAGAAGCATTAGCCAGGCATCTGCTGCCAGGCTTTTGCAGGTACTTTAGTGCTTTTGTGGATCTTTTAGAGGCTTTGGACAACATTAGAGCTTCAGCTAAGGGAGAGCTACTTACCTTAAAATTTCCATTTGTTTTGTAGTCAAAAGGCCACAATACAAATTTAAATTTTTAAAATTTACTGAGATAGCAGTAAAGGGAAAACGAAGTATTCTGTAATGATTCCACTGTCTCTGCACACCTCGGGGTTTCTGGAGAGTATTACTGGGAGTGACCAAGCATACAATGGGATAGTGCTTTGTACACGGAGCAGACTGTAAAGCCCTACATACAAAATAAACAATTCAGTTCACAGACCAATCTTTGCCTTTGGGATGATTAAGACAACACAAACACACTGCAGGACTGCTAAGATCACAGTAATACAATCGTGGTTTTCCCTCACACAAAATAATTCGTTTTGTTGGCAAGTAATTACAGATCAATGAAGAAAGATACTCTTGTATTAACATTTATTGACAAAAAAAGCACTATCTTATCAATCTTATCTATTCCCCAAAGCTGAGAAGCCCACTGTCTTGTACTTGGAAGAAAGATTGTTACTATCACTGGAAGTTTTCTCCTTCCCAGAAAATAAAACTCACAGAAACGACTTCTTCCTTTATTTCAGTAGTGGCTGTAGATTTTAATCTTTAGGTTTATTGGTCAGTACATCTCCAGGTCCTTTGCTTTAAGCATGTCACTCCTTTAAGAGCCTAACATACAGTCCACAGAATTTGATGTCCACTTAATTTTATGGTGAAAACCAGTGAAAATATATCTTGCATTATCTTTATTGCTTCAGGAGCTAAGAGGTGAAAGGCTTTTTGGAGGCAACAGCTCGAGACATATCTGCAAACTCCTGTTTACATGGGCTTGGGGCAGAGACACAGGAAGCAGACAACTGAATGCCAAAGAGAAGTTGATACATACACATGAAAATAATTTTTTTAGGAGGTGAGCCAGTAGTCAAACACGTGAAGTCTGTGACCATCTTAAGTCAGTCATGTACTTCCACTTGCCCTAGGTAGAAACTAGAATTCTCGTATACTTTACTAATCACAGAACACTGAACAAGGTGTGACTATCTCCAACAAACTGAGCTCAATGTATGTAGAAAATCCTTTAATCCTGTTTTCATTGCAATTTCTTGAAATACAACATCCCTGATGAGCAGCATCTGAAAGATTTTTGGTTGCACAGAAGAAATTCACACCATCAAGAGCTGTGTTTACCACACATCTCTAAATGGTAGCTAGTTGCTGTAACTTCTGGACTCTGCAAACATGGACAAATTTAGCAGTAACCTTGAGCATGAAAGGCTTTGCAAAATTCATTGTCAATCCTACACAAAGGGTTGTCAGCATTGGGTTTTATCTCTAAAAGAATATCAAAATATTGTACTCCTACTTCGTGCTAGATAATCAAGGCAACTTAGCAGAAATGCCATTACATTTTTGACCTAGAAATGTTTCTCCTAATCCATTAGATATAGACCTTCAGATAGGACATTAGAAGTAGCTTGTTGCTCAATCAATAATTTTGACAGAACAGATGGGAAAATATTTAAACATCTAAACAAACTGTCTGCACACCTATGTTGTGAAAGAAAACTGAGAACTTGGAAACACCAATGCACTGTTAATTTAAGAGGGAAAAATTGTTTTCAATTAACCTTACAGTTCAGGTGGAGTGTATGTTCCTTAAGCATTCCTGGTAACCCTTCACACATTTTTATTGCTCTAGTTGCTGGTCTGTTAACAAATATTCACCCACGTATTCTTCAACAGAAGTTAAAAAGTGTATTTGCTAGAACTTTCTATCATCTGTGCTAACAACTACAACAATGAGAAAGTTTATAACCTAGCAGAAACAAAGGTAATACACACTTCTTTACAGACACAGACTTTTATCCAGATATATGAAACTCCATCCTGCAGAAGGGTATGTTCACCAAGAATTATACAATTCAGTTACTATAACTGTATCTTTGTATGAAAAGTGAAGTGTTGCTGCATTAATAGTGAAAAAAAACCTCTTAAATGAATACTTGTTGGTTTTATTATACACATCTGAAAAGATAAAATGTCAAAGTTACAGATACCCTGGGAAATAGCTGAGATTTTCCACTGCTCTAATTTTTGCAGGTAGTTTTTCTCCATTTTGTATCTAGTTTGCTTTTTTTTTTTAGTTCTGGCCCTAATGTAAACTATCTTCCTACTACATTTTTGTATTCAAGATTTTGCCCATCTCGCCTAGCTTTTTGTTATGTTCCCCTAAAAAATACACAGCAAACCAATCTTTTTGTTCGTTTGTTTGTTGGCACATGTGCTGTATCAGAAACAGTATATTCTGCTATAAACGTGAATTAAGCAAAGCTTCCTGGGGTAAAGAGCATGCAATACCAACTAATGCAGTTAACCTCCTAGAAGAGACTGGGGCAAGGGGAAGGGGAAGGGGAAGGGGAAGGGGAGGTTAAGTTACTGCACATGAAAAAAAGTATTCTAACAAGGGCTATAAGAAACCAATGGTAACACTGGGGGGAAGAAAGCCAAGAAAACAACCACATCACATTAAAAAGACCCCTCAAAAGACACCTTCCATAGAAGGGCAGTAAATAAAAGCAAAATATTATTTCAGTCTACAAAAAGATGCCACTTATCTCTCATAACTCTACCAATTAGAAGAAAATCTGCAGACCTGTTCACATCTGTATTAATTATTACTGCACTAGCAGTGGTCTCTAAAATATACACTGCCATAAGATGCAAGATGTGTAAGAAGTAATAAATGATGGTAATACTGTGATATGTCTTTCTAGTTGCGCTTTCTTCCTGAAAGTATTTTGAATATTTACTGATGTTAAATGGCATTTGTTCAGCTTGTGTTTATGTTTCATTACGCTCAGAAAAACTAAAGGCTTTTGCTGAGATGGAAATAATGTTTGGATTGATTAAATGAATATTAATGAAAAGTTTCAAGCAATGTTATTGAGACAGTCTATGTAAGAATTGTCATACTTGTTTTACCAAAAAAAAGTGTTTTATTAGAAAATTGCTCTCTGCTTTAAAGTTCTGGTTTGAATACAAAAGTTAGTTTATGGGCAGTGTTGAGCTAACCTCTTTTCTAATATTCTGTTTGTTTTATTATTTTTGCATATTTGTTACATCTTTTCCCTTGGGAAGTCTGATACTGCATGCGGACAAACCGATTTTTGTGACTGGTGAGATTACTCAGCATGAAAATGCAAATTCTTATTACATTATTGTTATCTGCTTTCAGGAGAAAGTCTAATTCTTGTGCTAATTTATCTGACATTGCAGCAATTCTTCTGTCTGTGCAACAAAGCAATGCCTTCCTATCCTCATCTAAATGCTCCCCAGGTTTTGACCTTGGTACCAGTTATTGCCAAGGAATCATCCTCTGCTCTGGGTACCCTGCCTTGTCTACCTTTCATCATTTTCATCTCAGGGGCCCACTGGCAATACCAAGTTGACAAAAGTGCTCAAATTCAAGTCACTAGCATTTTTGATGACTTAGGATCATAAGATGACAGAATGTGGGACACTAAAACATGGCAAGTGATAATCAAACAGAAAAAAAGACCAAATTTAAATTTTCATGAGATCTGAGCATTTCAAGATAAAACACCTTCTTGCATTTTCATTTTCTCACAATGTAAAAAATAATCTGGGGCTTGGAACGCTAGTGTAAAGAGAAAATTCCATATTGTGAATCTCCCATAAATCAGAAGGGAAAATATTTTCAGGCAAAGATGCTATTCCTCCTCAACCCCCCTTCACTGGTCCTCACCCAGAAACAAAATGTTGCCAAATATACAACAGACAGCTGTTCAAGAGCACAAGCCAACACCAAACCACCCTTCCACAGGTACAATAAATTCTATTGTGCCTCTGCTAAGAATCAGATTATGCATGAAGCATCTAGGTAAACACAGAGAAAATAAATTTCAACTATCCTTCTGAAGCCAAAAGAAAAATCAGTTAAGCAAAACACAACAGCATAACCACACTGTTCAGGTACTGAGAAAATTAACTATACTTTCAAGAAAATTAGAACAAGTTATCAGAAGTTGAGGCTTTTTGGTTTTTAAGTAAAGCATTCTGCTCCATCAGAAAACAGTAACACCTCATACTGTAAGTTAAGACAAACATCTACTGAAATAGAAAAAGAAAAAATAATTATGGCATCAGCGCTGGTAGAAGACTTGGCAATTAATATTCACCTTTATTATTAGATACTCTATTATTTTATGGAATAAAATAAATCTCATCATTGAAATTTTTTTAAAGGAACTTTAAGTTTTTTAAATAACTCACTAGATAAAAATGTTGAGATTTCATTCAATTAATGCAAATGAATAAGCAAATCTTCAACCTTCCTAGTAGGGTAGGTCCTTAGATGGACACAAAAGATGATTTTTTGTTGTTGTTGATTAGACCTTCTCTATTTACTTAGCTTTACATTTGCCTGTAGGAGAAAGGGGTAATGCTGCCTGTTACAGGTTAGATCTGGTCCTACAGATATCCTCATTACACATATAATTTATTTCCCATTACAATAAGAGGGTTAAAAGCTTTTTGTGACATCAGAAGAAAACTCGTATCATAACCTGCAACACTGCCAAAGTATTACTGTAAAGAATGACCTTTTTGACAGCATTCTTTGAGCATGGAACACAATTGATTTGAATTCATCATTTGAAAAGAAACAAAGAATAAAACTACTACCTTTCTAAGTCTCTGGCTGATAAAAATTAATTTTCTATCACTGGACAAAACAACATTATACAACATATTTTGCTAAACATATATTGAACACTCACAGGTTCCTTTTCTTTTTATCAGCAAAGTTTTGGACTGAGTTTTTTTCTCGGGGGGCGGGGTGGGGAGGGCACTCTATTTTGTTCATTCTAACTTGGCGATCAAAGAATTTTTATTTTTACACTATTACAGAAGTGCATTTTTCTAGGTTTCCAAAACCACCTTATTCAACCTTCCCCATCTGTCACCATCTGCTTCTTTTTAGCATGTACTTTTTGTGTGATCACATAAGCATGTGAAAAATAACTAACATTCAGATGATTGTCTGCTGGTACATTTGAGGACTGGGCATAATAAAAGTGAACTGCCAAAACGTACTTAACACTTCTAATTTTGTTGGGTCTTGCATGTAAGCTACATTTGATTTTCAAACTGTTTTACAGTTGGAAAGTTGATCAGGTACTCTAACTCAACAGTAAAACTGAGACTACATAATTAGCTCCACACTAAAAAGATTGTATTGAAAGGGAGGAACAAAACCCAGAAATATATCCACACGAGTTCACACATCCCTCTTGACTGAGTCTGTCTGCACAATGTTGCCTGAGGCACAGGATACGATGCTGCAAGCCACCGACTTCTGGACAGTCATAGCCTGTGTCTCCTCTCCAAGCTACCACAGGACAAGGACAAAGGACTGTCATATTTACAAGGGTGTAAGAAATCTCACAGAAAATGCCTGGAGAAGCAAAGACACTAAGCCGGGGGTAGACATGCATAGAAATACAATGCAATCCCTTAACTGTGCAGCAGATACTGCTTCTAGCTTTAGGTGAAAAGTAACTGGAAAATTCCATCGTGGCACAAAAGCTGAATGATGGAGGTGTCTGTTTCCAGGACTCTATCATGCTATGACACAGCATTTCTGCTTGCAAATGCACTTCTCTATACAGTTTACATAGGACAAGAACAAAACAAGACTAAAGCTGGAGGTTACCTCCAATCCTCAATCAATCTTACTTACCTCCAATCCTCTAAAAATACATTAACCTCACTTTATGAGAATTTCATACAGAAATTTTTTCCATCTTTTTAGAGTAGCACTACTACAGGCCTATCATGTCTCCAGCAAAACCATATGAACCAGAACACCAGTATGTTTAAATCAATGCAGACAGCTTGGTAGAGTGTCTCATTATCCTTTCTCTAAAGAAAGAGTTAACATTAAAAAAAGTAACAAAATAAAAAGAAGCACAATGAATCTTAGAAGTTCACACTGGTCTTAAAACCTTGTGAATGTATATCCATGTTGCAACATCTTAACAGCAGCCTTCCCTTAATTTAAGCCATTTCCACAAATTCCCTTTTCCATCCAGTAGTTCTAGAGTTCTAGGAAAATAATGGCACATACCTATTATTGATACAAAGTTGCACAGAATTTCAAAAAGCACATTACTTTGCTGCCTCAATTATCTTCAAATTCAAATGAAATTTAAGAGAAAAGAAGATTAAAAGGAAATTGCTTAAGTCACGACAAAAATTATTCTGTTGTTCAGTTCCTCTGTATTCCTAACCAAACAACTCTTCAGTAAGCTGCTCTCCAGTTTTAAGTTGCCCATCAATTCCTTCTGCTATTTGTGTCTCCCCACAACACAACTTATAAGTTCCTACTTAGAAACGACTGACAAAATAACATAATCGTCTTCAGTCCAAACTCTCTGTCTGGCCCAAAATCACTTTTTTTCCCCATAAGAAAAAATCTTGTCATCTCTGATCTGTGTCTTCTGATCTATCAATCTACCTGTGACACCATTACATTAATTTCATTCTTTTGCTTCCCCTCCTATTAGCTTCCCTTACTATTCTCCTTCAGTGCACTCCAATGCTTTTCTCTACCCCGTAAGAAAAAAGGGGAAGAAGGAGAAAAAGGGGAAAAGGGGAAGAAGGGGAAGAAGGGGAAGAAGGGGAAGAAGGGGAAGAAGGGGAAGAGGGGAAAGAGGGGAAAGAGGTTTAGCTGTAGTACCCATGCAACTTCATTTTTTCTGTAGTAGAGTGAGCTGAAGTTTAGCATCCTCACCTTAGCTGATCTCTCTCAGCTGGCCTGCCTCAATTTACCCACAAGGTTGACTGTTTTCATCAAGCTCTTTGTGAACAAGTGCCTTCCTGCTTCTCCCAACACTTTCAAGAGCTCTTCTTTAACACTGACATTGCACCTTCTATCTGCATTCAAATCCCTGTTAAGAACAATGCTTTGTCATGATGTCTGCAAAAACTGGAAACACGCATTCCTGTTGTTAGCCTGTCTCAGAGCATTTCAGTAGTTCCCTCTCTGCCTACACACATAGCACTTAGTTTCAACTCATATCAGACGAGTTTCGTGGTAGATCATCATAGTCTCACTCCAAAATATTACCAGACTGCCTTTGGCAAATATCCTGACCCAATCCAAGCAGGTGTTACAAGAACAAAATAAATGTATAACTGCACAAGTGACAGAATGCTTTTTCTGACTTTACTGTCAGCTTTTTGTAATCTGTATATACAACAACACTCTCAGAAAATTCACTTCAGTTCCTGAAAACATGGGAAAAGTGTGGGTTTTCTTGTTGCAAGCATGCCTGCTTTCCCTTGCTGAAATTCAGTCACTGAACTTTGATGGCCAGGTTCTAGATTGTATCAAAGCCATATCCTTCCCAAGAGAAGCAGCTGTAAGTAAGAAATTATATGAAGTGTGAGGAGAGACAGCAGTTGCCTCTTGATAAAAGAGTTCTATCCTTCACTCCTCTGAGATAAAACTCAGGGAAATAATTGATAGCACATGATCTCTCTCACTCTCATTTTTAAAAGAACAATCACTAAAAAATACTGCCAAATAAGCATTGTATAATTGATCTCACCATTTCCTTAATCCTCACTGGTCTTATTTTAAAATAAGTTACAGGACATGCACATCTTCTCTTGTCTAGGGGAAAAGGCTATGAATCTGCTCCTTTCTTGTTTATTGTCACATACCTTTGAGTGACTGTAACTGCATGAACTATATTAAAAAGTCTGCTTTTTAAAATAAAAGGCAACTTATAGGAATGTGTCCATCTCATCTGTACATATGAACCACTTTTTACACATTCATCGACCTAATCTTTGTTTTTATGCCAATAAAACATAACAATATCCTTCCATTTTCCCTGTTACTAGAATAGACCTACACACCATTGATCCTCTACATCTTTTTAAGAGTCATTTGAATGACATCCATGAAGTCCCTTACAGACTTGTTCAGAGTCAAAACAGCTTCTCTTCTGTTATTAGAAAGATGTAAAACTTCAAAAGTAATTTCTGGTGTTTAAAGCTTGTCTCTCCCATGACACCAAAACTTAGTACACATTTGACTGCTGCCCTGTAACAAAGACTGTGCACTTAGTCCTAGGAACTTGAACTGAAATACAAACATCCAGAAACTGTTATCTCATTCAAGGAAACATCCTTATAAATTATCAGACCCCAGAGAAATTTTACTTCTCTCCCCAAGTAGCTTCATTTCCTGAATGTTCTATGACAGAAAGTCTGTACCAGTTCTGTATCTTTATGAGCAGGTCTCGTCCTTGACAGTCAACTGGAAACTATCAAAATCCAAACTGCTTTTAAAAGACTCACAGGTATATTTACCAGTACTTTCTCATTTTTATTCTTTGTTTTTGAAGCAAGTGATACTGCCTGTAAAAGACATGTGGTCCTGTCCTGCCTTTGCCACTCCAAAACTGCAAAAGAAACATTTTTTCGCAAAAAAAAAATCGAGCATACATCTGTGTTACTTAAATGAGATCACAATTCATCTTTTTCTCATTGAATCTACGAGTATTTTCTGACACCACAATGATCCGTAATGTGACAGCGTACTTTGAAGAATAACAACGGAAACAGACTTCTAGGAAATAGCCTCTTTGTCCTGAAAAACTACTAAGTATGAAACTGTAACATATTTTATACCTTTCAAATGGGGAATGCCACAGATTCTTACAGCAGAGGGAACTATTAATTATTACCACTACACTTAAACACACACAAAGAAATTCGGCTTGTCAGTTCTACTGCAGATGATAAAGGTAATTCCACTATTATACAACCAAATTACTCTCAAAAAACTATGTAATTTCACAAACAAAAAGTTACTTGCTCATTCTTCAATAAGTGTGACAAATGTACATCTGTACTGTTAACAAATATAAGCCCTGCTATTTGGCAGTGGCAACTATTTTCTTCCTAGAGGATGTGTTCATACCCTACTGTATCTTATGCTTGGCACATAGTGATGCAAGACAAACACAGTCAGTGCTGTTTTAATTTTCTGCAGACCATAGAAAACTGGTGTTGGGTAACAGGGAAGGACTAGGAGAGGAGAATAGAAAGGGAATGCACCCGTGGACCACTTAGCCAGAAGCCCTGCATGCCCTGAACAACTCAGTGTGTGACATTAACTTCCATATGGGTTCCACAAATGAGAAATCAGTGATGGCCCAGAATTCTATCTCCACAGATGAAAACTGACTCTAACCTGGCAAGTTCATTACAGTTTTTTTCTGTGGCACATTGTCCATTTGATTTCTGCATGGACAGGGGCATTTTTCTGGATCTCCTAATTATCTACACAGTCAGTGTCAGGTCCTATACGAGAGGTCAGGCCCTATCGATTTGAGATTAAAGAGTCTTTTCAACAGAGGGTCAGAAGGACTATTTTTATCTCAGAAATGTAAGGTATGTGAGGAAAATGCAGCAACAGGTAGGCTTATTTACTGATCAAGAGTAATTCTGAAATTGCCTTGGGAAATAATTCTGTATCGATCCACAAAGATACCTTCACCTCAGAGACTGTCATGCAAGGAGGAAATAAACCTTAATCTGTTTTAGCTAATTCCCTCTTTTACTGTTGTAAGCATCTGCAACCTAGTTTTTGTAAAAAGATGCAACAGTCATTGTTTGATGCCTCAAACAATGGTGCAATAGGCATTGGGAAAACCAAGTTTGGAACTGAAACCACAATTACTACAAAAGAAAATATTAATTCAGTTTTCAGGCTGGGTATAGATTCCCACCAGTGCAATGTTCCTGGTCAGCTGCCTCCCGGGTGGTAGGCTGCAGCCTCAGGCTGCCCCTTCCCCGTGTGTTACACAGCACACTGTTCTAGTGTTCTCTACCACCAGCCAGAAAGTACATGGGAAACTGAACTAAAAAACCTGCAGAAGGGATGCATCCACCACAGCTGACACAGATGAAAAAAAAAGGATGCAAGGATATTAATAAAAGGAGAGATGATTAATAGATTTCCCCATATAACTGGAGAATTAATATCTTGCTTCTAAAGAAAGGCTGGAAGGTATCTGCCTTTAAATTTACCATGACCAGGCAAAACATAAGTATATGCTACCATTTGTCTTGGGATAGACAGGCAGGAATTCAGTGCGGCAACAGGATTAAAGTCCCGTTTTAACATTAGCTTCTCATGTTCTGAAGTTTGTCACAAAGTAGTAAATCTTTGGCACCTGAAAAGGATTTATGTGACCTGAACTGCAAAGAGAAGTGATTTTTGAGCATTCATTCTCTGAAACATGCACATGAATAGACTGGAGAACCCAGGCTCCTGACGGTCCCTTTATCAGTCAGCTGCCCTGACAAAAATAGATACAATTGTCTCAGGTGAGCAGCTAAAGGTGTGGAGTCTTCTCATGCCATATCAGTAACCTGTCTAGGTTGCTTGCTCAAAACCCTTTATCCCTGAGGGAAAATGGAATGAGTTCCCTTGTTCCCAAGGTTAATGAAAAATCTATTTCCTTCAAGACAGATTTTTACAGGGCAGGTCTCCAAAAACACTCATAATGGGAGGTAGAGCAGAGAAGTGGGGCTTCTAGAGAAGAGACAAGCAAACTGGATCAGGTAACTTGTGCGGTGTGTCTAAAACCAAGTTTGATGAAAGAGAGCTTACATGTTTGCAGAAGAGTCAAGGAATACAGTACCAGATGGATGAAGAGAAAGTTAGTGGCTCCTAAAAATACTGATGTTTCCTTTTGAGTTGGAGAAAGAATGTATCAAAAGATCTTGCTATCATCCAAAACAGGTTCAGTAACTCTACCTACCATATTAACTTACAGCCAACTATGAGCAGTTTCAATTTTCTCTCTGTTTGCAAACTGAAAGGGACTTTAAGAGATTTAGAAAGACTCTCAAACCCTCATATCTAGCCATCCTAAAAGCTTAATTTCCAACCAGCCACTACTCAGAAGGTGATCTGTACCTGATTCTTTGACATTCCTTAATTTCAAGGTTTAGAATAAAAACCAAAATGCAATCAAAATTGCTTGTTGAAACAGGCTCCAGGACTTGTGGCTGCTACTCAGGATTAAATGCTGCTGAAAATGAGAATGAAGACCTATGATCAGACCTAATTAGTGCCTCCGCCCTTCAAACTGAGGAACGTTGTTCTCCAAAGACAATAGATAGTAACAAGACTTTATTGTAGTGCAGAGTTGCTGCAAGATGTGGGAAATCCCTCTGAAAAGTCTTTAAAACTTTCTTCAAGGAAATGGTAGGACTGAAGGGCCTTTTAAAGCCCTTTAGGTTGACTAGAAAGTTATCTGAGTATGAGGAGTGCACTGTGTCCGTCAGAAATCTTGAACGCTGACAAGAGTGGAAATAAGGGCTAATTCAGCATTCACAGAATCCGCAGCATTAAGTAAAAAAAATTAGTGTGTCTTTTATATCAGCACTGGAGTTGGATTTGGCAGCCCCTGAGGAGAGGCAGCGTGACATTTCTGAGCACCACAAGCAGTACTGTTGACTGAAGCCAGGCAGGGCAAAAACACAACCTTGGTGGTGCTTCCCTTGTCTTTTTCCAGCAGGCATCAGTGGCAGAGCTGCAAGCACTAACAATACTGGAGCAGACCATCTGGATGACTTGAGCTTCCACTACAGTTCCTCAAGCGGCCAAACCAGAGGTGCAAGGGGAACCAAAGCAATGTCTTGATGCCCATCTTTTTATCAATACTTGAGGACTGCGATGCTTGGCACTCTGAGTGCCAGGTAATGGGAAAGATGGGGTGGCATACTCTGGGATGCCACTTCTGCTTACATACTAGGAAACAGCCGGTTTTGGTGCTCACCTCAACCAGTTCTCAGGTTGATACACTCAACTGCTTTCAGCAGAAATATCTAAAATTTCAACTCCCTCTCCATGCAACCGGGGAATTCAGAGAAAACTCATCAAACTCAGTACCCTCCTATTCCCCCTCGCCTCCACTGAGGCTATATAAATGCTGGTTATACAGCTCAGTTAAGCAGGATCATATGTTCCAAGTGACAGACAGATGGAAGATTATTTTTGAAGAAATCATCGGAAGATAAAAACTTTAACAGAGGAAGGCAAACATGAGAAGGAAAATGCATGTTGGAGGCCTTTTTAAACAGTAAGAAGCAGAGCATCAATATATATACAATCACCACAAAGAACAGCAGCACATTCCATTCTGAATAACAGCTATGGACTATTAATCAGGCAGACTGTCAGTCTACAATTAAATGAAAAAGAAACATTTTATACAGTATTATAAGAAAATATTCTAAATCATACCTCGGGTGCCAGGTATTCTGGAGTACCACAGAATGTTTTCATGGTTGCTGCGTCTGTGATTCCTTCTTTGCAAAGTCCAAAATCTGTAATTTTTATGTGTCCATCTTTATCCAACATTAGATTTTCTAACTGTGTGTTGGGGAGAAAAATATTCCTTTAGTATTTCTTAACAGGATAGATTGACGTATTGCATTAATTTTGGAAAAAAACAGGAGAGTTATTCCTTGCAACAGAATGTAATTCATTTGTAACAATAAAAAATACAGCATCTACTAGATTATGGCATTTAACAGTGTTTACTGCCACACAAGTTACATAATTAGTTAATATTTTAATACAGTTTACAATAGTAAATCTCAGGTCAATGACTTCAGAGGTTTCCTTTGCTCTAACATGACAGCCACTAATCAAGATACATTTTACTTTCTATACTGTCATGAAACATCCTGTATCCATAAATCCTTAAAATACCTCCAACTTCCAGAACCTTTTCAATAATAGACAGAATTAGGGACAGGGCAGCTACTAATAAAAAAACCCCTGAGGTAAATTCCTCCTTGTCTACTTGCAAAGGACTCTTCTTTAATTGTGAATATATACCTCTGCATGCTTTGCATTGCTTTTTAAATATATGATCCTTGCTTTGAAATATGAAAACATTCAGAATAATGGCTAATATCACTTTCCCAAAAGGTTTTAGTTAGCTGTACTTAAAATACAGATAGAACTGAAACCAAGGAAAATATTCTGAACAACTTTTCCCAACAGGTTTGGGTTACAAATTATAAGGTGTGTAGTGAAAATATCAACATAGAACAATCACAGCCCTGTCATTCTAAGTCTGCATAAAGCCTGAAATACATTCAAAGGTATAGATCTCCTGTTGAGTCTAAGTATGTTACAAAGAAAATGCAAAGTAGACAACATGAGAAATAGAAGATTAATGATGTCAAATACCTCTTTCCTTATTATTTAGAATTTAAATAACAAACTATCACCTATTATTCCTTGGCCAGGCAATTCCATATTTTCCCAGGATTTCACAGCATTTCACATTATTACAACAGATTCTGCTACGAACAGGTAGCCCAGCATTTTGTTTTCTGTTTGCCTCCCTGGGCAGGACTTGCCCACCATTGCCTCCTTCTCCTCGGCTCCTGTACAAAGGATTGCATGAACGAATTCTGCTACTGTGCATGTACATCAGGAAAACACAATTTCCTGTACATTAAATTAAAGGCTTGACACAGAAATAAAATTGTCTCATCATGGAATTTAGAGGTTCCTCCTTCACAAGTTAGAAAATGTTCCTGCTGAAAACAGAGGTTATTTTTCCACAGAACATGGTTATAGTGTGTCTCAGAGTACCTAGAGCAACAGAGCATCACGCAACTGTATATGCTGGCAAATCTAAAACAAACTATATGCCAATAACAGGAATCTTTCCTGAGATACAAAATAATTTTGAAATCAGTGCTGAAATAAATACTTTTTCTGTTGAAGTATTCTGAATTCTTTTAAATGTTACCAATGCATACAGAAACACCTCTTTGGTGAGGTAAAAAGAATGCAGTCACATTGTCCCAATTCCCTTGTTTGGAGACACTGAGAACTGTATTTGAGGTTTGTGCTGAAATCTAAGTTAAGTTATGAGTAAGAGGGCAGGGGGTAAGGAAGATGAGGATCAGAAGTTTAAATCTCCTTCAAGTGTTGCTACTACATTATCCTGTTTCATTTCATAATCAAGTTAAAGTCAGGGAACGTACCCATCTAGAGATTACTTTATCAAACACCTTCCTCCAGCACACACAGAACTTAAACCTGAATGCAGATTTTTTTTCCCATTAACTCTGAATAGTGCAACTTTATAATTACTTTGTGTTTGTCCCCATAGTCTCTGCAAAAACAAAAATTTGATTACTTTTTTCTCTTTCTTTTTTTACCTTGAGATCACGGTACACAATCTTCCCAGAATGCAGATAGTCCAGAGCAGAGACAATTTCTGCACCATAGAAGCGTGTGCGGTCCTCTGAGAACACCCGCTCTCTCGACAAATGGAAAAACAGCTGCAGGGTAAACAGCAGGGACAGGATTGTAATAATTACTGATTTAGTGGGGGAAATTAACACAAACATAAAACACCTCTCATCACCATATTGTGATGATAGATAGTGTACTCTCAGTGGACACTCAGCACTCTTAGACAGCAGCTGGCTTATCTTTTCCAGGTTTCCAAAGGGAGAAAGCGAGCTGTTAAATCAGCGTTTTAATCAATATACCAATCTTGTTTAAGGCATTCTGCTTGCTACTCATTTAACCTTCAGTTACCAGAGGAAAAAAAAAAAAAAGTACGCAATAGCATCATTCTGTACATCTCCCTCTGCCACTTCCTCAGATTTTTGCTTTAAGCCACTGAGAAATATCACTAAAATGTGCATATTTTGGTTCTGCCTGATGTTTTTCAGTGCTTTAGCAACTTTTCTTTGAACTGAAAAGGGTCCAGTTCTTCAACAGACCTAGACTGAGTAGGGAACCAACATTTTACAAACCACACATTCATAGTGTAGCAGTACTAATGACTAGAAAAGGCAAATCAACAATGCTTAGGGCTTATAAAAACAAATCAAAATATTTAGTGTATTTCTTTGCTACAATGTAAATATTGGTTTGGGTGTTTTGTCTCTTCTTTAATACTTTTTAAGTAACAGCCCTTTGCAGACCCTTTAAAGTCTTTCAGCAAAAAATAATCGTCATTATGCACTGCCGGTAATTTCAGCTGCAACGAAAAAGTGTAAGATGAAGCTCTGTAAGGTTGCCAGTATCTTAATGGATAAAACATCACCCTCAGAACCTGGAACAACATCTAATAAGCACATTTTAGCTATTCAATTCAAATGTTTTCTAAAATGGTGAGTTTTAATTACTGTTTAAAGCAAGTTTGGGTAATTCCTTAAGCAAAGATTAGTGAGTATATTTCTGCATTCATCTTAAGACCACATCGGCCATGTTACAATGTTTTTAGCTTCACCACAGGAGCCAACAATCAACAAAACAGAAATTAAAAAATGTTATCCTTTATAAATTAAACATAGGCAGTGAAATCTGCAACAACTATGCATGCAGGTTTGGGGCTGGGTTTTTTCACTGTTTATCAAGTAGATGAGAATTCTGAAACGGCAAGGTAGGTTAAAAAAACCCAAAAGCTAGCCAATAAAAAAAAAAAAAGCCAGTGCTGTGCTTAATTTGTCTTTATCACAACCTACTTTATGCCTTTAGAAAATCTACACTATTCACATGTCACAGAACAGTGTAGGAATTAGTGCAGCTATTTTCAGTGGACTTCTGGATGTGGCACTTGGGGATAGGGTTTAGGAGTGATTATGGTGCTGCTGGGTTGATGGTTAGACTAAATAATCTTGAAGGCTGCTTCAAATCTTGGTAATTCTGTGACTTTTCAAAACATAATTAAGAAGTCACAGCTATGAACTAGAAGTCAACTTCTTTCCTGAGAACTGTAATTTATAACAGGTGTATCACTTTTTCCTTGGTCTAAACAAACTTCCCAGTAAACTCAGACTTTAAGCAGCATATATCTGTATAAGCAGAGACTTCACAGAATACAGGAACTGCATTAATATTTAAAATTTTGTTCATTGTATCTGGATTCCCCTTTCAACTTCTTTTTCCAGTGCTCAAGACACCCTGTATAACAATGGCAAACCTGCATGACAAGGAGGATCTCTATTTCGCAGGTGTGTCTGTTGCTCCTGTTGCTCACCTGTTTAGGCACCAACCCCTGGTGGGACATGAGCCCTCTCTGAAGTGACCTGCTCTCTGTACTGATGGCTGCCTAGTGCTCAGTGCGATCACAAGACCCATCCACACCAAGCAACCAAGTCTGACTTCATTAAACGCCTCACACATTACCTAACTGGGAAAAGAACAAGTACATTTCCCAATTTGTGTGGTCCTTTCCACACATCTCTCTAGTATTTATACAGAAAACAAATGCTGCTAAGTAGAATTTCATTCACGTCAAGCAAAATACAAAATTCACACAATTTATGCCTTTATGTCTGTTTTGTGGTATCTTTCATAAATAATGAGCTAGTGCTACTCATTTTTAAGTGTTTTTTTGTTTTGATGGATTAGAAGTAATTAAAAATATAGGTCAACACACTCATAAAATTTGTAACTTCCAGTTATCCCTATATTTCACATCTATTTTAAAGGACTACTGCAATTTTATTTGAGAGAAACTGATTTAGTAGCTGAACAGCAGCCTTAGAAAATTCTAAAACTTCAGGATACTTGTCACCAACACTTTTGTTTTAGTTTCCATTTAAAAAGTGTCCCAAATCTGAATCGGAAAGTTGACAGCCTGACAAATTAACATACAAAAAAATTTACTTTCTTTAGTGTTTATTTCCAACAAGATTATTGATATTAATCAAAAATGCTTCAAAGTATAATGACCAGCAAGAAATAACTAACAACAGTTGTGTTTGTCAAAGGAACTGTGAGCTTCTGAGTCAGCTTATTTTAATGTATATGTGACACTACAGTCACTCTTCTTCACATTATCATAGCACCTAACAGAGTTGTCACCAAACCATACTTGCTAGTCTTGAATGAAGAACGTACACGTAGACACAAAAATGCACATTAAAAGCATATTCATACACTCAGAAATGTGCTAAAGATATTAAGCAGATTCATAGGGAAAGCAAGGAGATTACAGGGGGATTACAGCATAATTTTCAGCTAATTATTTAGCTGGTTCACTATTTCAGCATAATTTTGCCACTGTGTTCTATTTACAATTGTCAGAACAGAAGATTATATTTATTAAGTCAGAGAAGGAAAAGAAGAAATGAAATGGAAGGTTAGAAAAGGGTTTCCAACATTTTCACTATTTATTGATTTACAGTTACTTAATATGTGCTATAAAATCACTGGAATTGCAATAGAAATAGCTTTGGCACAAAGAAAGCCATTTTGCACATAACAGTTTTGATGGCATACACAAGGGTGCTATTGTTACAGTGAGGACTGGAGATAAAAATTTCCTGGTATGCCTTTAAAAACTGAACAACAATGCTGTCATGGGGCTTTTCCTAATAAAAAAATGTAATGGAAAAATTTAAATGAAGATCAAACATAGAAGTATATTCAGCTGCAGATCCAAGCATGCCAAATATATAAAAGACACAACCTTGTACACATTGATATGTTAAAGTTGTACACATGCTAGTGACCTACTTAGCATGTTGTAAGTTGAATGTCTGGCTTTTGCTGCTGTGTATTGGGTTTGCTCAGTTCTGCATTTTATATTTAAGTGTTGATTTTGCAAAGCACTTGCAGTAGCAACCTTGAAATTTTGAGTTATTTATTTCTTGTTTCAGACTTTGTACTGTTTCTTGGCACATTCTACACCCAAAGAAATACAGCACCCTTACCATGGTCTATCAGAATTTAAGGCTAAGGAACATTCTCTTGTTTACTTGTTTTTGAATAAGTAGGTTGTAAATTCTCTGTCGTTTTCTTTTTTTCTAGACAGCAATAGCACTTGTTCAATTACAACAAGCCATTTAGTTCTCTCCTGCTTAATGAATTCAAGTAAGAGCTGAGGAACAAAAATGCCAAGAGGAACAGAGATTCAGAATTCTTATGTGGAGAACCATCTGAACAAATTTTAGGGTCTAATTTTATTATACATATAATTACCAATTAAGTTGGTTACAAAGTACGGAATCTGAAATTATCCTTAAATGCAGAGCAAGGAAGTTAATCAACTTATTAGTCAGTGTATTCTGCAGAGCAGTGTATGTAATAGATTTCGTTCCTAAAACGTTTGCAACCTTTAAAGCAAAATACCAGAAATAAAAACTGGGAAACATACACCCCAAAAGTATTCCCCAAAATTAAAGAACCATTGGGTCAACTCAGCTAAGCCAGATGAGTATTTGCTTTCTTAAAATCAAATTTCAATTTCTTAATGCTATTTTAACATAATTCCTTCAGTACAACAAAGGTAGTGAGAAATAATCATAGTGGCAGACATATCCTTCTAGCTATATACTGCAACATAGTTTATGATCAATAGACATTGGTAAACATTTCACCCACAGTCTAAAAGCAAAACCAAATGAAAGCAAAATTAGGTTTTTGGCCCACAACAATTATTTCAAGATTGGGCGTTTGGCAGCAGGAAGAACATTCTCAGTATAAGGAAAACATATTCAATATTTCCATCTGAATAATCTACTTGAAAAAAAAAAATCCTCTAATGGTTTGCTTTAGTATATTAAAGTACATAATATGCTGGGGTTTTTTTCAATTGAATCCAAAACAGAATTCTTTACTGTAATGCTTTGTACAGTGCAAAAGAGCACACACATAGACCAGGAAAACTGAGGCAGTTACATTTTCATTGTAACATGTTCTCTTATTACCTATGCCAACCAACTTAAAGTTACATAGGCAAGGTAAGGCAAAGATAAATTGTTACTATTGTACAGGGATATTAACTTCACCATGGATCTAGATTTTTAATAGATATAAAAGATTCTTGCTTACAGTCATTTAACAGGACTACTTCTCCTCCAGTATGAAGTTCTGTGCCCCCTTCCTTGACTGTTTTCCTTTCTAGCCATAGAAAGAGGAACCAAAGACTCCTACTGACCACAGTTTTTATTACTGTACTAGGGCAGAAGCCTAAATTGTGGCATTTTCTTGCCTTTACCTGGGTAGGAGACAAGAATATGTATACAGACTTCAAGAACTCCTTCACGAGGAGAACTGTTTGGGTATTAGTGCTCCTAAAAGACATAATCCATGAAAATTCCCAACAAATTGTTCAGGCACAACAGTTTACCTAAAAAAAAAATATGTCATCTAAAGGAATTTTAAATGGAAACACACTGAAGGTAGCAGAGCACTGGAGAAAAACAGAAGCAACATGGTACACCTATGGTCAATTTCCCACTGGAAGGATATAATTAAAAGATGAGCTTTCAACACCTTCAACAGTCAGAATACATGGGGAAATGTATCTTCCTTGGAACACCAACAGAATAGTAGATAGAAGCAGCAAAAGAAAAAAGTCTTTGTATCATATAAGCTAAAATGCTGGCTAAACTTTGAGCAACTTACTTTCAGTAACTCCGAGTTAATAATACGGCTATTTTTACAAATATAAAATCTGCCGTATTTTTTGGAAGACACTGACTAAAGTCTGAAATTCACAAGAAAATTTGGTAAGATTAAAGATTTTCCTATTAAAAAAGAGAGTTTGTCCAACTTATAATTCCACATCTCTAGTCAAAGAGAAGCACGCGGGCGAATCAAAAGAGTTTCCTCAAAGAATACTACCTACTCTCAAAAGGCCATTTTTTCCCACTGTGGCAGAACTTCAGTTAGCTTCATTGAATTAGAGAACCATCAGCAAAGTACATGAGCAACACTGACAAAGAGCAGCATCATACCTGGAAGAAAGTAACCCAGTCCTGGCACGAGTACATTGCAATTGCTCAAATCCCCAAAGCAAAAGCAGGCTGCCAGCCATAAACCCATGACACACCACACTTGCAAGTCGTAGCCACAAAGCTGCACCACCCAATGCAGAGAAATGTAATGACTGAACTACAATTGACCAAAATACAGTCAGAGCATCCTCAGTCATAAGAAAGGAGTTGAAAACATCCTCTGTGGGCTCTGCTCTGCATTCAAACAGGATGGAAAAGCACCTTTGAAAAAGACAAATAGCTAAATTACAGGATGATGTTAAAAACATACTTTCAAACTGTCACCCCAGAGACTACAGAAATGCAGTAAGATTTTACACAGAGGAAAACCATTAAGAATTAGCTAGTTTATAAGACAATACTTAAAACTCATTGCAGACAGCATTGACTTAATATTGGTAATGTAAATTCAATGCCAAATAAGCCAGCTGAGTGTCCAAGAGAAGGCTGTTATCCCTTTACTGCTGAGGGAGATTTCTGTACCTGGGTCAATGCCTGTGATGTGCAGAACTGGGTTCATACATTGAGTTAAACAAGTTGGATCCCAACTTGTCCTTGGCCATCCTCCCATATGAGAACCCTACAGCACCATATTTGGACATGGCTGGTAGAGGATGGCCAAGGACAAGTTGGGATCCAATGGCTTGCAGGCATTGGAATGATAGCTAAGCACAGTTTTATTGCAGAAGACAGCTAAAACACAATGCAAAACATTATGTATCATGCCACAGCAATTACTGAATTAAGAAAGAGCTTTTTAATAAAAAAAAAACTCCTAGTGGAAACACTTAGTCCTTTAACATTATCATGAAGCATATAGTTGACAAAATAAGGAAAATCTCCCAGTTCATGTTGTAACAAGACACAGTCTGAATAGCAAACAGCATCTAAAACGTAGATAAAAGCCCTCTTCAACTGTAGTTCTCTAATTCCATTTGCTGGGTATCATTTTTGATATTTCATTCTTTAGTAAGCAGCTGGAGGACAGCAATGGCTTCAAAGCTAAAAATGCTCTAACAAGTTTAGCGCTTTAGTTGAAATTTCCAGAGTACACAGCAAGTGAAGTGGAGACAAGCAATGAAAAATATGTATGCTCCACTCTTTTCCAATAGATATTTGTAATAGTTATAGCAAGGAGAGCACACATTTCATATTAGGACCAAAGTAACACTCATCAACATTATTTTTGCTTGTTTACAGTGGATTATAACTGTTTCATGACAGAACGTGCTATAATATGCTTAAATAAGAAGAACAATAAGCAAGTATATGTAATTATTTCTATGGCATTAAATTATCTCTCACTATACAGAAGTCTAATGTTTTTCAGAAGAGGAACTAGTTTTGACAGAAAAGTTATAAAAACATGGTAACTCTTTTTTAAAATAAAACAGGTAATTTTCTTTTACAAAAGCCCTTTAATGATACTAGAAAGCAAAAAGGCAAGGAGAAATATAACCTTAAAAGTGTAATCCAGTGACAGCCTTACTGTTACAAGTGCAGAACATCTTTCTTAAACTTACCTCTCCTCCATTAACATACTCCATCACAAAACACAAACGATCCTTTGTCTGGAAGGAATATTTCAAGGACTTGCAAAGAAAACAGCAAAATCAAAGCAATTATCATCTTATATTAACCCAATGTCTTGCACTTAAACTGTAACAAAATTTTATCTTTTTAAGCAGAAAATTCTGATTTTAGTAAGAACTTTAAGAGTAATTAAAAGTGTAATTTTTTATCTGGAGCTTGAGATGAATTAACACAAAAACTTTCAAGTGTTTCTTCATCTCTGCTACATGTCCACTGATATGAAAACATCATGCTTAATACTATAAAGTATTAAATGGCTACTAAAACACACAATTTCATACTTCATTTCTTACTGCCATACGCAGTACCAGCTATTTCCACTCACTGTACTTTATGATGTCCTCTTCCACAGTGCCCATGAAGAAAGAGATTATCACATTCTTTTTCATTTCTCCCAAATGAAATCTTAAAAGTCATCTTAACATCCAGCATGCTTTTCTTTCCAAAGCAAGGACTCTCTAGTTTCATATTATAGAATGTTAAGAATGCTAACTGCCAAATTAATATATTAATTTCCATATCATTTTAAAGTTGCAACAGATGATTTGATCTTAATTTAAAATTTTGATTTATCAACGTTGACTTATCAATGATACAACAGAAAATCTACAGATGAAGACTTGGCCTAGAAGAAATGAAATGTAGGAGAACTACTATTGAGACATGCAGTTTAGTGTGACTAAACTGCATGTCTCAATACAGAACTTGCTGAAGAATAACAGAAAGGTAAGAAGATGCAACTACAGTACCATTGTTGCATTTTTTGATGGGATCTGCCCCTACTCCTGTTTACCATTACACTCTAATTCAAGAAACTCTGCAGGATCTCTTTCATCTTTACTGAATTTCCAAGAATATTTTCGCCCACCAATATAAATGCAATCCTCTGCTTCCAAAAAAGTTAAGTTTTTCTAAATAGGAACACTTGAATGCTATACTTTGGAATTGTAATACAAAAAAAAAATACCCTGTCTCAAAAAGCATGTACATTATCTTTTCAAATAAACGGAAGTATTTTTAATATAGTCTCAAACAAGAGGAACAGGAATCAGAATTACTTCTACAGAAGAAAGTCACCTCTAAAGTTAAATCAATTAATCATATTTTTCATGAGTCTCAAAATTTTCATCTTTTCAGTCTTTCCCTTCTATTAAATATTAACCATATGAAGACAAAGGTAGTGGGTTTTGCGTATTGAGTTTTGTGGCTCTCTGAGCCACTTATTTTGAACAAATGGTTATTTTATTGTTTTACTGACTTCTTAATTAAATTTTCTTGGTAAAAAATACTTACACCTCTGTGAAATTATTAACTTTTATTTTAGAAGTGTTCACACACAAAAGCTGCAAAAAATTGCACAACGGTTGCACAGTTTTACAATTAAATTTATTTTCAATACAGTAAAGCTTTACAAATTCCTTAGAAACTTTATTTCCGAATTCTTAATTACATATCCTGATAAAAGATTTCGTAAGCACCAGATAGCTACTGATTGTTTACAAATCATCATGAGAAAAAATTCAAAATTTGTAAAATATGTTCATAATGGATGTTAAATATTACCTGCTAATGTACTTAAACTAGTTCCTAATACTTACTGTTAAAAAAGGGTGTCTGGTGTTTTTCAATACTCTGCTTTCTGTAAGAGTATGGGCCACTTCATCCTGGGAAATAAAGACAATAAATAGGTCTGAATTGAGATATAAAATTGTTATTCAATTATTTATAAGGAAAAGGTCAACCCTTTCAAAAAGAGAAAGCTACCATACAGTTTTGAAAAATGAATGAATCTTCACATTTTTGAGGAAATATTTGACAAAAAAATGATTTAACATATTTTATTTGGTTTTCTTATTTTCTTGCTTTAAAATGAAGTCTTTTCACACAATTCAGAGAAGAAAGAAATTATAATACTGGATTTGATAGCTTAAAAACATAGTCATCACAACTTCACAGTTCTGGTATGAATCACCTGAACAACGTATCTACAGAGAGACTAAACCAATGCGCAAGACGTACACACGGAGTAAGTGACAGGCAAATATAAAACCCAGTCTCATCTAGCCAAGTGTTAAGACAGGTTTTCTGGTTTTAAACTTCCACTTGGTTTGGTGTTGGTTTTGTTTTTATCCACCCAAACTGTCCTTAGGAGCCCAGCGGCGAGCAGTGCTCCTCTGACCAGGCTGAGCATCCCTAAAGACATTGGCCTCACCCCTGGGAATGGGAGATGTCCACACAACCCCCAACTCATTTCCAGTCACAATTTGGAAGAGGCACTTTGGAGAGAGACAGTGACACTCTCCTGTCTGTGAGCCTGAACGCAAAAGATAAAACGAGCTCTGTACCAAAGTGAGAGAAGGAAACGAAGCCAGTTGCTGTGGATGTTTGCTTCCTGGCAAGCTCATCCATGTTTGTTCCCTGCTCCCTCCACAGGCCCTCTCGGCAGCCCTGGGGAGGGCACCATGCGGGGGGACAGGAAGGAGCCTGGGGGGTGACAGTGGCCCAGGGGCACGGCTGTGGCCCCTCACACCACCAGGCTGCAGCGAGCGGAGCTGGGCAGGGCTGAGGGGCCCGGGATGGCGGGCACAGGGCTCACCCTGAGGTAACACACGCGCAGCTCCTGAGGGCCAGGGAGAAATGCACAGCACTTAGGGGGTTCACAGTATGAATACACAGCCATTTTATACAACTCTGCATGTAATACCTGCTGTGAATCGCCTCCCCAGGCTGCCCGGGGCCAGGCCCAAAACAACCGGGAGCCATGGGTGGGTGTAGCCATTTCCTGTAGCACTGAGCTAGCAATGAGCTTTGTGCTACACAGGACTAGAGACTACCCTGCTGTGACTCAAACTTCAACTGTAATCCTACAGAAGTAAATATATTTAGTCAGAGTAAACGTTATTATTGCCACCAATAATACCAATATAACGTTATTGTACTACACACGTGCTTATCAGACTATGCTCTGAAGATAAGGTATTATTAAACTGGAAAGTAAACACAGATGTCAGGAGTTTTAAATTAGACTTTAAAAATTGTCAAAATAGGAAGTTGAACAACAACAACAGAGGCAGTGGTAATAAATTATGATGCCATTTAGCTGAATAGCAGTGCAACACTGAGTCTATACTCTACAACAACATACAGGGGGAAAACAAAAAAAAAAAACAAAACAAAACAAAAAAAAACCACTTCAAGGAGAAAAAAAAGGATAAAGGTTCATTTATTTATTTATTTTTAAACCTCTGTGGTTTACCAGATATAGGGCATAAAAAGCTGGCAATGGCCAGTTTTTCTGGAATTGCCTCAGGAGTCTGTAATACTGGTAATAATTTCCTTGTAAGTGTAGTATTAATCTGTCATGTAAACAGAATAAACAGATTTAGTCTGAACTGGGCAGATGCTATACAGCTGTCAAAACTACACTTTTCTGCTTCATACTATGCTTAGGGGTATAATCCTTTATAGGGCTACTTTTTGCACAGGCAGGTAGCAACAGGACAAGAGGGAATGGTTTTAAACTAAAAGAAGAGATTTAGATTAAATGTTAGGAAGAAATTCTTTACTGAGAGAGTGGTGAGACACTGGGAACAGGTTACCCAGAAAAACTGTGGATGTCCCATCCCTGGAGGTGTTCAAGGCCGGGTTGGATGGGGATTTCAGCAACCTGGTCTAGTGGGGGGACAGGAACAAAATTATCTTTTAGGTGCCTTCCAACCAAAGCCATCCTGTGATTCTAGAGTGTATCTTATATCCCTTACATGCTGAATTGGGACTGCAGATCTAGTCTACCTAGTGACCATATCCTTAGCACTGTCAGGGTGTCAGGCTGGACACTGAGGCTCAGCATGCAGTAACCAGACAGGCTCTGAGACCCACAGGGCCAACCACAGAGACTGCTGCCAGGTCTTACACGGAGGGCCACTGAGGTGCTCCTTCCCATGCAGAATGAGGGGAGTACAGCAGCAAAGCCCTCTGCTCCTCCTGCATCTCCTGACTATGAAGAAGAAAAGGGCACCCTTTGCTGCTGTTAGCCCAAACCACGCACATGCTGACCAGGCTGCCACTGCACACAAGACAGCTGCTGAGGGCACGTAGAACTCATAGGTCTTTCTCTTCACTGCTGAAGACATAAATTTAAGTCTCTCCCATTGTAACAGGGCTAGTTTTAATGATACTCAAGGAAATATAATTGTCTTTGAGGCCTCCACTCCTCTGCCAAATTTAATTGCAACTGATCTACACATTCTAAAGCTATTAGAAAGGAAGTGACAGACAATGAACACATACTGCAAAACTCTTGTAACCTGTTTTCATAGATCAATATGAAAATCATACAAATCTGAAGGATGTTTTAATATTTAACATATGTAAAACAGTATCTACCCATTCATATTCAGTTTTTATGGATACTGATATTGTTAGCTCAAGCATTCAAAAACATCAGTCAGACCCACATCCCTCAAAACATCCTCATTTAATAATTGGGATTATTTTTAATTGTGTCTCATGTTGATAAATGTATGCAGGTTTCCTGCTTTCAATTTGTTCTGTGGAAGTGGGATTCAAAATTTCAGAATTGCTAGAAACAAAGCTCAGAGTAGATGATCTAAGTTTAAGCTTGAGCGGTATTATAACCAAGTACAAGAGCCAGTGACACTAATCGAGTTTAAGTGATTGGACAATGCCAGTTTAAACCACAAGTTCAGACATCAGCTTCAGACTTTCCCTATTTCTCAAAAACTGAAAAAATGGAATCGTTAGTCCCATGCATAGCAATCTTATAAAGCATAGCAGGAACAGAGCACAGGCCCATTAAATTAAATGTGTTTATCTGAATAAACCTGCAACTGACTTAGAAAAAAATGTGAAGTATCCAATATACCCCACAATGCACTTTTTGTTGTATAAACTCAGAGTGCACTATCTTCCTGCCCAGTAAACCCTCTCAGTGTTTTAGCACATTCTAGATTATAAAATCCTGGGAAAAGGCAAGCAAAATGGTTATATGTGTTTTTGTTGCATTCTTGTTTTCTGTAGATACACACATCTACACATCACATTTCTGAAGATACACTTCTATCAAAGTAAGTTATCGTCAAAAATCAATACACCTTATGTATTAAATATTGATTATTCCATTCTTTAAAATGACCCAATATTAAAAATATAATCTTTCTTACCTTTGCAATAATTACTTCTTTTTTCAAAATCTTCATAGCATAGTATTTGCCACTAGCCTTCTCTCGGACCAGGATAACTTTGCCAAATGTGCCTTTGCCCAATAGTTTTAAGTAGTCAAAATCATTCATTGTCTATAAGGAGCAAAGAACAAGGAATAGGAAGACTTAGGTTATCCAGTTCCAACATATAACCAAACCCTGTTACCAATAAAATAAGAACAGTTTACAAAAACAGGCCAACTTCTGTGATTAAGTTTGTAATCACAGAATTGTTTAGGTTAAGAAAGACCTTGAAGATCATCAAGTCCTGCTGTTAACCCCACACCACCAAGTCTGCCACTAAACCAGGTCCCTAAATGCCACATCTACATGTCTTCTAAATAGCTACACGGATGGTGACTCTGCCACTTCCCTGGGCAGCCTGTTTCAATGCTTGACAACTCCTTCAATGAAGAAATTATTCCTAATATCCACTCTAAACTTCCCCTGGAGCAACTTGAGGCTACTTTCTTACATTCTATCACTTCTTACTCGGGAGAAGAGATCAATCCCCCTCCTCTGGCTATACCCTCCCATCAGGCAGTTGTAGAGAATAATAAGGTGCCCTCTGAGACTCTTTCTCCAGGCTAAAAATCCCCAGCTCCCTCAGCTGCTCCTCATAAGACTTTGCCCTGGACACTTCACCAGCTCCATTGCCCCTCTCTGGACAGACTACAGCAAGGATCAGATCACTGAACCTTTTCCCTTGGATTATAGGGGTTTCATTCTGCTTCCCCTCCCTGTCCCCCCGTTCAGGGATGGGCTGAGTGCCCAGACAACACTGGTCTTGCTGCTGTTGACCAAGGCAAAGAAGGCAGCTAACGGCTGTCATTAAACTACCAGGATAAATCATTCAGTATTATTATTATCATAATTCTCTAAAGCCAAGTACTGCACACACTTATATTTTTATAAAGCACACAAAGGACAAAGCCTTAGCCTGAAGCAGAATTTCAAAAATGCACCAAATTTAAGAAAGTTCATCAACTCCTGCATTACCAGGGACACACAAACGTGGTGTATCAGTAGGTTTTGTAGGCACTAACCACTTCACTGATGGCTTTTTTGAAACATACATGATCCTCACTGAAATATTGTACCTGTAAGTCTTTACAGCAGCCTTTGCATTAGGATTAGACTTTTTAAAATTTCAGTACAGATTACAATTACATGGTATTTACATTAATCAATCTGCCTCTGAAAAGAAGGAGGCAGCAAGTTTTCATCTTTCCTGTGACTCTGTTACTGCCCTAGTTTTGCAGGTTAAACACAGTACATGCAAGAGCTGGTTCCACCAACAGACAAATCGAGTCTAGTACGCTTATCAGCTCAACTGGTGTGTCACACTTGGTCCCGAGCCCAAAGTTTGAGTCAATAATCCTCTTAGTTTTACAAGTTCATTTCACAGCCAGTTCAGAAGCATCAACTCCATGGTACACATTAGATGCAAAGATGAGGATGTAGAGAAAAAACAGAACAATACTGAGAGCACAGTGACTGCTCAGGGCTGCCTTGAATTGACAGCAGAATTTACTTGGCCAATTACTGTGTGCTTCTTCAGCACATCTTTCAGTGTGCTGTTTTACTGGCTTGGTTGCAGCACCACAAAGGCATCGAGTTTTGCAACTGGAGAAAAGCAGTTACAAATTCTGAAAGGAAATGCACTCACCTATTCTTGTTATAGCACTGCCCAGCGGTATCAATGACCTTTCTTCCTTTGTGAAAAGCACACCTCAAAACATTTTAAAAGAGCAGTTATACTCTGAGTCTCAGTATTGCTAAGTTAAATATACTTAATCCTGCTTTGTGAGAGAAAAAGATCACCCCTTATCTTTCATATTCTCAGTGTCTCTTTCTGCCACCAGTCGTGCCCTCAGGCAGTTGTGTTGAATACTGCTGTTCTGGATAAACTTCTACTTGTATTTTCCACAAGGAATTAGTACTTTCCTTATCTCTACCACAAACATTTCTTAACACTGCCGACATATTTCACATACATTCCAGGTGTAGAAGCATTGGGCCTATCTCTGGTGTGCAATTGCAAATAGTGGCAGTAAAATATATTCATTTGTGCAAAAGATTAAAGGGCAAAATTACCTTGTGAAATTATTTATTCCTTTAAGCTCAAGTGCATGATACTATTACTGTGGATCTGAATTTGCTGTCGACAAACTCTGAAAGCAATTTATGCAGTTGTTCACTCAGAGTCAGTTTGCAATCTGCTCACGTAAGAGGCAGAACTGAAGTTCCATCAACCACATTAATGCACAATTCCTTAGCTTTTAAGTGTTCAACCTGCAACTTCAAAGCTGCAAAAGGTCTTCAACATTCCACTTAACACCTGGATACCTGGGTGTTTCAAAGCTTTATTAAGGAGAAGATGCTTCCCACATATCAATTTTCTAGCTATATCAAAAGGAATTAAATCTTTTTCCCATCTAATTGTTGATTGGTAGCTTCTAAGCAAACTAACCTTGATGCTCACACAAACATTTTGCAGTGACAGATCTTGCGTTGCTGTCCAAACCACCCCACATGAGGAGGAACAAAACTGCCTTTATCCCACCAAGAAACATGGGTAACAGAGATTTCCAAGGCTCAGTATAGTTTTTATGTAAAGCAAACTCACTTTACACAACTGAGTGTGAGGTTAAAAGTTTATTACTACAGACGAATCCTTGAAGAGTCAGCTTTTCCAAAAACTACTTTAATGTGTGATACCTCGCAGTGCATGATGTAGCATGCAAAGCTGTGATCACAACACTGTGTGGCTCCTCATATTCAATCATCTGAAGGTAAGACTTCCCAACGATCACTTTCAGTTCAGTACTTTGGAAAGTCAGGTTATCTGCTTGATGGTTCTGTGACAACCATCAAGTAGAAAACAATTGCCTTTGAGCAAAAGCAGTGAATATTGACAAAAAGCCATGACAAATTAAAAATGCATTCAAAACACAATTCAGGCAGAAGATGAATAATTCAGGGCAGAATCCTTCAGTCATAAGCTATCGTGCTCCCTGACAAAGAATGGCTGACAGCTTTATTGATAAAAAATACTGAGCTAGTGACTGTAACAACTTACCCCTTTAACAGTCACAAATTTATGAGATCACAAGCAGCCTCAAAGGAGTAACTTCTCCAACATTTCTGATTTTCTCTAAGACACTGGACATAGAGAGCAACCATCAGAGTCTGAATAAAACCAGGTCAGAAAAGCTGCCCTTTGCCCATACACCAAAGGAGGGCCTTGGCTCAACTGATCGCAGACATGGATTTGATGCTAAGGGCAGCAAGCCAGTCAAATTGAAGGACTGATTTGCCCAAAATTTGCTTACATAATGTTCAGCAAAGCAGTCATTAATCTAGATGCAAGTTCAGTGAAAACAAGTTAAAAATATATGTATATTTATAAGAGAAAGGTAATAGGTTTGCAAGATTTTGAGCCATGGCTTAACAGCACATTACGGTGGTAGTGTTAGTTCTAAGAATAAAGTCTCCTGATGCTCTCATTCCTTAGAAGCTTAGCAGAAGGCTTAGAAATGATACGCAGTGCAGGGTAACTCAAAAAGTCTGCCAAAGAACACAAGACCTTGGGAGATAAAAACACAGATGCCATAGCTATGGGTGTACTGAAAACTGGTGGAAAAATGGAAATACTTCCTAAACCTGAAGGAATATGGTAACTTTGGAGGCTCCTGTAAGACCGGATTCTTTCTCCCTCGTGATTTTCCCTAGTTTTTCATTCCTACTGTACTCCAAGGTTTTAATCTTTTTCTTCATTACATTATTTTTAGGCTTCCTCTGAAAAATCTGTTCTTCATTCATCCTGCAAATCAAATTTGTAAACAAAGAAAAAGCAATGAAGCCACAGGAGACTGCACTAAGCAAAAAAAAACATCATGATGTTCAGCCTTCTATAAAATATTTTTACTCCATAAGGAAATATCTGTTGACCATCTAAACATACCATCCCCTATGGACAACCTGTTCAAAAAAATACACCCCAATGTAGGTGTTGAAAATTCCTACCAAAACACTAACTTTTTTTTTTTTAATTCCTGATGTGCACAATGATTAGACCACGTGGAGTCTTCATCTGATTTCATCAAGGAAAAACTCTACTAAAAAGTAATAGTACAACAAGAAATAAAGGTAGTTTGCTAAGAATTTTGAGTATTACAAGTTTTAGTGATGTGTAAAATTTAAATTGCATGTTGACACCATTTGAAAAAATTGGGAAAAAGAAGAGGTGCTTCTGGTTCTTCCAGCTAATCTAAGAAGGGACGTAGCTGTCATGTCTATTCAAATCAAGTTTCACATCCTAAAGGCTGTTTTCTTTTCGCTACCTTTTCAGAGAAGAACAGGCCCAACTCCTCTCTGTCTTGTCTCTTAATCTGATTATGCTCTTCTACTCATATGTATACCATCTGGTGCATGCACAAGCAAAATTCGCTGGGCTTAGATGTTAAATCAGGTGACAAAACAAGCTTTTATCAAAAAAGGACACATTGTGTAAAAATCCCTGAAAGGAAAGAAATCCAAGACCAAAAAAAAAAAAAAAAAAAAAAAAAAAAAAAAAAAAAAAAAAAAGCAATAAAACTGCATTAAGTCATTACAACTGAAATGGTTCTGATTATATTAACAACTATGAAAGCTTGAACAACAGTTTTTCAGAGACATTTCTACAAAACAGAAACAGTTTTTAAAAGACCTATTTTTCACAATTGCAATTAAGATGGAGGCAGTGGCAATTCCCTGTCATAATGGTCACTTCATATTTTTTGTTCCAAAAACTTCTGAGCATACTTCACTAACATCTTCCAACAGTTAGAAATCTGCCAGGTGATTCTGAGTTTCAGCTCTATTGTTTTCCTTTTTTTTACTTTATTATCTTTTTATTTACCAATTTTTTTCCTAGTTCTGTTATTTTCCTCTGTTATCAGATGCTGAATATCAACATTTTTCATGTCACCTTTGTTTTGTAGAGTTAGCTTTTGGCTTGTTGCCAAAGCCATTAAATATTCTGTAGCACTGCCCCTACACTGTCCCAGCATATTATTTCAGCAGTTCTTAAAGCGCAAGTGGCAAGACACAAACAACACTGATGCTCCTACTCCTGTTCCCACAATTCCTTTTGTTGCATGAGAAAACACAGTGCACTGTGAACAAGGAAAGCACATTCCAGATGAACTACTTGTATCAGCCAGCGTTAATTTTGACACCTGGAAAATAAGTGTTGTTATGCAGTGGTTTTGTACTCCACTAAGAGGATACACAGGCTTGGAACAGTGCTGAGATCTTTAACAGAGCAAATCCAAATCCCTTCCACATAATCACACTGCCTCTCACAAGGCTGACACATCTTAAACACTGCCTCTGTCTTGCTGTCACTTATCATATTTTACCCTGGAGCAGAGTCATTAAATATCCACGCCACCAGGCTAAACGTTCAATGCCAGCCTGACAATGTATGTTCAGAGTATTGTTACAGCTCTATATAATTGATTTTACCTTTTCTATAGCAGACAAAGGTTAGAAATTTGCATACAATGAAACTGCATAAAAGACCTCTGTTTGGACTGCAAACTCAAGTTCTCAAAAATTAGGACATGATAGAACTAAAGTTACCTATGATACCTTTGTTATATTCTTAAAGGTATAGCTCTCAGCCCCGACTTTTCTAGGATTTTTACTTTGTGTAGCGCAACAAACAAAACATTCTCTATTAGTAAATAGAGAAATGGTCACCATTTTTGCTGTTCATCACTCAAAGGCATTCAGTTATGTGAGCTATAAGACTGTTTTGCTCTCTCGGCTGACTTCTACTTAGTTTTCTACAGGCTTCACTTCTAGCCAGGAAAAGTAGAGTCAGTCCTATGCAAACTGGTTATTATTTTTCATGCAATTTCAGTGCATTTCTTGAGTCATGTCAACTCTGTATAGTAGATGAGAGGCATGAGTTTTAGTATTGCACACAGAACAAAATGGAGACATATACACAAATTTTGAGTGGCATCGGATCTTTAAAACATGGTCTTGGTTCTGTGTTTAACCTGTTGCCCTTGGAGATGCAACCACAAGTATGTTACAGCCAACAATGTACATGTTCCTACTTCCACCAAAAGCTGTAAAGGACTGCAGAAAAATGAAATGCTGTTTTCTCTTACTTCACTGAAAACTAAAGCTAAGTTATTTCCCAAGTTAGCAAAAACCAAGGTCATTAAAAGCCAGATCCTGCTAGCCTTTCTCATGCAAATTACCTAATTCATACTGGATATTATTTGCATGAGAAAAGGGGCAAATGTACTAGTCCAAAGAAAATATTTTATCACCATACTTCTAAAATAGTAAACAAAAGGATGAAATCATAGTCAAACAACAAGCAGAACGTTAGCATGTGCCTGAATGGTTGAACTTTCTTTTTCAGAAGTGCCATATCGACTTAATAAATTAACAAAACTAGAGCAGTTCAGCTTTCTTGAAATGAATAAGTACTTAGATCTTATAATACACTGAAATTTATGTCGAAATACTATTCCCTGCATGTTGCTTTACTTAGATCTTATAATACACTGAAATTTATGTCGAAATACTATTCCCTGCATGTTGCTTTACTCAACTAGACCATTCTACAAAAGTTATTTACATATGAGCCCTGTGAGTTACTTTTTAAGGTCATTACCTTTCTTTTATGATGGGTTGTTGAAGCATCCATCTCTTCTTCTCCTATATTGTCTATCTGAGAAGTTGGACTACAGTTCATCCTCTCCTCTTCTTGTCTCTGAAGTCTGTCTGCTACAGCCTGGATTGCTTCTGTCCATTCTTCCCTACCGTGAACAAGCAACACCTCTATTAGAAATGCGTAAAATATGTTACATAGTTCATAAAGCTTTTCACATGCTACATTGTTTCAGTGTTCAATTCTCATGTTACACAGCAGAAGACTCATATTAATCAATCACTTCAATTTCCTTCCAAATCTTGCATTTTGTTAAAGGGGGTGAAGTTGACCAGAAAGGATCACTATATGGGTAACTTCAAGAATTAGCAGTTTCTGATTCTGCAAGTATTTTACTAATGGAAACTTGAAAACACTTGTTCCAGGTATAATACACCTGAGAGCATAGGAGGTCATCTCCCTTGTAATAGTATCTCATAATATGAACTTGGTATTTAAAGAGACTTTTTGGTATTCTCACTCCCTTCAAGACATTTGCACAGAAAAAAAGTATTTATTAAACCATATCACGTGTTCAACTCCTTGTCTGTTTACTCTTAAAAACTAAACTTACAGGCTTTTTCGTAAATTTCCCTCAAAAAAGGTGCTCAAAGATAACTGAATTCCTACAAGCATCCCAAAAACCTGTGGCTGCACTGAGGGGCAGGCCCAGGTGATGCTTTTTGTGGAGGGACAAGCAGGGCCACCAGGCAGCCCTTGAGCGGCTCATAGCCCCACACCAAGCACAGTACCTGCTGCCTTTTGCTCAGCCAGCAAGGGATACGGGATATTACCACACTATTTATTAGTGGATGCAGTGTGAGCTACTACACTGCACAGAAGAAAGACAGGGTGGAGACACAGTACCAAGGCAGAATAAAAAAACCTCTAAGTGAAACAACAGCAAAAGCAGAGTTGTTGGTTATTTACTGATACAAAAACTAATAGCCAGATCATAGTGCTGGTCTCAAAAGGACAAATGTCCACAGTGGGAAGATTCAGTGCATCTAATCGTAGACAGAGTATGGAAAATTTGAGTGCGTTATTCCGTATCTCCTACATGCATTAAAAAAGTTTTTGGTGCATTAAAAAAGTTAATTCTTAAGAGCTTGTAAATGTTTACTGAAACAAGAAAAACTAATAAGCCAACATAAAATAAATTATAATAAGCATGCTGCTTTCTGTGCCAAAAGAAAGGAGCACATTAGGAGGAGTAAGACAGCAAGGCTGGAAATATTTCAATCCAGGCTTTGGATGTTCAAAATTTAACACTTCAGAGACATATCATGACATAGTTTTGGCTTATTTGAACACACTCATCCCACCTACTCACAGGCAACTCTTAGACTAGTTACGAGCTCAGATAATATTTTACAGAAGCTGACTTAAAAATCTTTAACTAACTGCTCACATGTGCTCAGAATGTCACAGTTTCAAGTGCAGATTGCTGTGCAGGCCCAGCAGAGACTCTGCTGAGGCTTCTGCACAAGGATTGTGAAAAGGAAAACAAGAATAAAACCCTCACCGTTCCTCTGGAGTGTCTACATGGAACGTCCTCTCTATGACAGTGGTCCACTGAAGACATCTGATAATGAATGTGTTCGGCTTTGGTCGCTCTGTTTTCATTAGCTGACATTCTAGACAAATACATGACATTGCCTTTTTTATACATTGCCAGTTAATGGGTGAAGAGCAAATAAAGTTACTTAGATGAAATTAATATAGCTTATGTATCCCCATTCAGGATCTATCCAGCACACAAGGAAATACAGAACAGCAATACAACCACGGGCTTGAACAAAAGGTAGCAGGTAATAAGAAAGCAGGTGAAGAAAGCAGTCAGAGGAATTGATGAAACTTGTATAGCTGTCCATATAAAGAGTGCCGTCTCCATTTGTTAACTTGGTCTGTGTTATTAGGCTAAGAAGAGTATTAGATCCTGGATTGCTATAGCGTGCCAAGGAAACAGCAGTAGCCACTGGCATATTTTTCCATCTGCACCCAGCAGGAGGAATATGACATTTTCCCTTCAATGGTAACCATGTCACAATTACTGATAGTACTGTCACTGCAGGGTAAGATTTATTGTAAAATAGCCTAACTAAGAAAATTCTGATGTTGAAATTAGTCTGATTATTAAATATAGATTAACCCCACACACACCACCAGTGGGGCTGCCCCAGGAAATCATCTAATTCTCTTTGTGCCCTAGGGCAGAATCAGGTCTACCTATGCTATTTCTCATAAGTATTTCTCTACACTCTTTCTAAAATCCCCAGAAAGTACTAATTTCAAAACCCCCGTAAGCAAACTATTCTAACTATAAAGAAATTAACTATTTTTATTGCTGTAAGATTTTTCCTAGGATTTAATGCAACTGTTCCTATAATTTCAGCATACTGTTTCCTGTCCTTTTGACTAAACTACTTCACCTTTCCAGCAGTCATCCCTTTTAGACATTTGAACATTGCTTTATCTCTCTTTAGTCTTCTTTAAGTCCATTCAATTGATCTGTCCCTCACCAGTTGTGTTTTCAGATCCAAGATCTTCCTTGTTCCACAATTCTAGGCATATTATAGACTGCCAACTACTCCTTTGTTGCAAGACCACAATGCTGGTGATTCAGGCAATGGTTTGGTGTTGCTGTGTATCAGTTCTACGATGTAGGATACTGCACCAAACATTACAGCTGCAAAACTCTGACAAACTAAAACTCCTTATTCTTGCAAATATATTTAAACATTTTTGAGAAGCTAAGGTTACTCTGTCAAAAGTGTTACTTGTTTTCCTGCAGCTACCACAATGGAGACACAAACCATCACATCTCATGTCTGGAATATTATCACTTGTTCAAAGCTGATCTAGATCAAATGTGTGCGTGTGATCTAAAATGATTCATCAGGTTCACAAATCAATCAATAATGATATGGTAAATGAATTCCTGTTCACCTACAATCTGCTGCAACTTCTTTTTGATATAGCTACCACCTACCAGTTGACCCACACCTTTTACTTATGTAGCTTACTATTCTTTATTCCAGTTAATGTCAACGCTTTACAGAAGTCATATGACATGTACCACTTAACAAGGCATGCTTTCCTTTCACAGAAATAAATTATTTTGGCTTGACATATTTTCTTTTCACAAATTCAGGATCCTGAAACCTCGACTCTAATCTACTGCAATTTTTTTATTTGAAAAAAACAAAGCGTGGAAGAGGATATGTCTATCGATAGTATTTTTTTCTGCAGCTTAGCAGAACACCTCAGAAGCTTGACGGCACAGGTATGAGAAACAAAAGAGGAGTGAATATTGTCCTATGCACATGTGTATTCCTTGATGAACAAACTGATATATTTACCATATATCTATAAATTATTATGTACATCTGACTGCTCACTGTCAGGAACAGAGATGACATTCCATTTAACAAACATTTCATTAAAAAAGAGAAACAGTAGTTCATCCTCATTGCTTACAAACACTTTGCTAGGTCTTGGATGGAATGAGAGGCATCCTCAACATATAGAAGAATGACCTACAGCAGGATGGACACAGGAAGAGGAAGTTTAACACAAAAGCTGGAAGAGAAACAAGGCAGACAGAAGGACAATGAAGTAGAGCTGCTTAGGGTACCTAACCAGGATTGTAGCTTGGTGCAATTACTCATGAGATCAAAGAAATCCCTGTCTTCAGGGGTATGGCTGAAGTCCAGCTATGATCACAGTGACAGTGAAGGCAGGGTTAACAGGCTTTTTTTTTAACTTCCTCAGCTGAAGTTCCAAGGAACATGTGGGACTACCTTCGTAGCAGAAGAGACTAGAAGCATTGTCTGCTGTAAGATTATCTCATCTTACTCCTGACAAAACCATCCTCTCATCTTTAATCCTATCACACTTCAATCATGTAGGCTGAAATTCTCTTTACTGGGTGTCTGCCTAAAGCTGCACACTGCTGGAAAATGCTGCTTTTTGGAAAAGAGACTTAAAACTTGGCAAATCAAGACCTTTGATATCCTTTTAGTATTCCTGTGCAAATGTAAGGCATCTGGCCACACTACATGTGGGAGGGATAAGAGTGCAGTGGAAGGAGGGTAAAAAATTACAATAACAATTACTAAAGCATAAAATCATTGAAAGTCTATGCACTGAGTATAATCCAGAGGCTACAGCTATCTCCTGCCTCTCCACATGCTAAATTGAAAGCATTTCACTCATATTCATAATGCCTTACCCTCTTCCTCAGATGATAAGAAAAAGAAACTACCTCACTGAGGCAAAATCCAACATAGAAAGATGGCATACAGCAAGTTATTTACAGGAGAGCTGTTAGGAACAAAAGACTAAGGAATAAATGGAAGAAAGTGGTAATAGGACAGGAAAAAGACTGGAACCTATGTAAGGAAGAAAAGCATGGGGATACCTAGAGTATAGCCAAGCTAGAGTACCTCGTTTAGAGGAAGGAAGGTAAAAAAGCTGCCAGGGAGAAAAGTGAGCTGACTGTGTCAGGACAGTCTGAAGGAAAAAAGGTACAGAGACAAACCTAAAGAAAAATCTGTACCAATCAAAAAGCACATCCTCTCCAATGCCTGTGATGGAACTGAAGATTTTGAATTCCACCATTTATTTTCTCCTTGCCAATACATACAAATATGCATGCATTTAAATTGCATTATTTAAGTTTTCCAACTCACGTATGAAATAAATTGAACTAATGGAATTACACCTGCTTATGTCCAAATGTTATGCATAATATGGTCTTTACCTATATATATATAATATACTATAAAAGTATAATAAATATATATATTGGTACATAGTTTAAATCTGTATCTAACATACTACTTACATTTTTTCTGTCAGTCCTCAAAGTGATTATGCACATTATTAACAAGAACACAACATTTATTAACTTTATAAATAATAATAAAACATTATTGACAAAAAACCCCATTTATTCTGAGTTTTCGTTACAGATGATTAGCTAAATCAATGAAAGGTAATTCAAAAAACCTTAAGAATTGAAAATGGTACTGATAACAAAAAAATCTCCAGACAAATAACCCCCAAAAATGCCATTTCACTATCACTGGAGGAAATTATTGGAAAATAAAATTTAGCAAAAATTTAATTAGCTTTGGTAATATTCTTTTACAAGCGGCTAAAGATTTGATTTCCTTGTGGAAGGTTAAAATTGAATACGTTCACATCCCTCCCTTATGAAGCGAAAAGAGTTTCAGAAGGAAGTGGAGAGCCAGTGTATTCCCAAAAGAGGTGTACTACCCATTCTTCTCAAGTAGATAAAAATAGCTGAAGTCTGCTGATATTCAGTAGCTCTACATGTTTCATGTGCTCCTGTATACAAATGCATGGGATAAACAGTATTCTTGCCATGACTGCAACATGAATAAAAACTTCTCCGTGAATATCCTTCCCCTACTACTAGGGGAAAAAAAAATCTATTAAGATGAATAAGTGCTGTATACACAGTTACTGCTAATTACCAAAATATTTTTCTACTAATTAGTGGAAAAACCATAGTAGTTTAAGACTGAGTGAATAGTTTGGAAAATATAAAAGCACAGAAGAAAGAGTGAAACTGGCTACTGAGAGCTGGCTCTGAATGCTGGAGTGATAGTTGGGTCATTACCAAGAGTGGAGAACATTCTACCATAATGTCTTCAAGTTTGCTACTATACATAAACATATGTAATTAAAGGACTGAATCTCAACTCAAAACAGTTGGAAGTCTAAATTATCATTCAAAAAGATGAGTAAGCCAGTAAACAGACAGACTCAACTTTGTGTTCTTGTATGCTAGCCATCTACAACTTGGAATTACACACTTTATTCCTAAAGCTTTCTGTCTTTCTGGGATGAAACATCGGTCATGAGGACTTTTCCTTTAATATTAGAGGGGAGGAAAAACCTTGGGGGAGAACACTTGTTCAAAGCAGCAAAATACAAAAACAGTAACAGAGAATGACAACTCTGTTCCAACAAGTGCATAGCACTCCTTTGGCAATTTTTGGATGTATACAGAAAATGGGAAAAAAATTAAAACAGTAAAAAGAAATGCAATGGATGTTTCTCCGTTATTGAAATTATCCTTTTAAAAAACAAAACAAAGTCAGTTATATACCAGAGGTTAACTTTTGTCTTCATATTGACAACCAACCTGACAAACCTAAAATGTCAGACTATCTTTTTCAAATAACTGCTACTGTCTAAATTAAGTAGTTATGCTAGTTAAACTCTCCTGAGCAACTCTAACTACAAACTGTATTTCAAAACGTTCTGTTTACTTTACACCATTCTGAACCACAGATGACAAAGTTTGCTTGAAGCTGTAATTACTCTGCAAAGCTGGGAAGCCAATTAGAGGGCCTGAAACCTGCCAGTTCCAAAAAAAAAAAAAAAAGCACAGATCATCTGTTCAGATTTTATTAAAAAGTTTAAAGTTTGAATTCTATAACTTTAACTATATAATCACCAGCATTCTTTTCCTAAATGCAGTCATTCAGTATAAAAAAAATAAATAGAAAGAACACTAATACCACTTTATTATTTCATATATGAAAGGTTTCAACTTCAGCAGAATGTGTTGATATGGCTAGACAAGAATACTAAACATTCAAGCAGCCATAAAAAATGTACTAAAAAATGAACAGAAGGTTGCATATCTGAGAAATTATTTCTAATACAGACAATACAGACTGAGTTTTAGCACAGAGGATAACTTCCCTGTGATTATCAAATTATATCAAAAAAACAGTATTAACCCACTGCTTGCATTATTTATAATGTTTACACTTTTTAACATATAGGGAGAGTGTTGTCTTTACACAGAGCTACACCTCTCTATGTATCTATCTATTTGCATAATAATTTAACCTTGATTTCTTATTTTTCCCTTGGTCCTTCCTTATCAAGACAAACATTTCTGTCCCAATCTTTGCCTATTTAATTGCTAATCTTTCTTTCTCATATCAAAATTTAATGAACACACTCCTTACAAACACCTTTTTCTGTTGTTGCTATTCTGCACTCCAAATCCACACTTCTCAGATGACCTTTTTTGTCAGACAAATAGTAGACAATTAGCAGAACTAACAGACCATTTGCATAACACAGAGACAAATACACGTACTTTTGCTCATATACACAAGAAAATCCATTAATTTTACATATAGGAACAAACATATGCGTGTACCCATACACACACCCTTAGCTTGGTCCCCTTTTGATTCTCCCACTTGTTTACCCACTCCCTAAGGGAAATTTACTTCTCTGAGGCTTTCCAAAAGGCTTTGTTCTTTCTTGCTACATCTTATCTATGGGGAGTATCACTCTAAACTTAAGTTTGGTCACAGAGATTTATGTAAACAATTTAATATCTCTTCTTTGATCCAAACAAATAGAGGTTTACCCTAAAAATGCTATTTCCAAAACTGTTCATAATAGATTGGTTTTGACCATTGTTCCCTTGATCACATCACTCTTTTTTTGGCATCTCCCATTTCTTACCCAGCTCTATCACATCAAATACAAGTAGCTTTTCAACTCTGTCTGTCCCCACAGCCGACTCTCATCCTTGTTATTATTTTTTTATTCAGTATCAAAATGTCACCTATCCCTTTACTGTTACAATTTCATCATCAGTTCTCTAAAGCATTTCTAATTTCTCTCTGTTTGTCATATTAATTGTCTTTAAAATCCTCCTTAAAACTCTCCTTTACCATGCCTTAAAAAACAGGAGGGAGGGAAGGAGGGAGGAAGAAAAGAAGGGAAATGAGAGTAAAAATCTAACCTTGACAATGGATTAGTTGTTGATGTGCTGAGACCACTGCCTGTACTACAGGCTAATACTGTCTCATTGTTTTCTCATACTCCCCCCATCTGTTTGCATCCATCTGCTGTCACTTGTTTTATATTTGGAATTTTAGTATTTTGGAGCAGGGACTGACTTTTTGTTCTCTATGGGTAAAAACCCCACTTCTGTGGGACTTGGCTCATGACACGTACCTATATGTGCTTTGATAATATAAGAACATATATGACAAAAAAACCTTAATTATATTCCTTGAATCTGTAAAAGATCAAACTTTGTGCAGTCCATCCTGCTGCAAAGTCTTTCATTACCAATACCTCAAAAAGCACCAAAGCAGCACCTATGTCTTGCTGTCACTACACCTAGTTAGTCATTTGCCCCTTCACGCAGAGAGGGAGAATGGAAATAAGAGATTTCTGCATGGGTTTTGCCTGGGCTTTCCTTTGTTTTAATGGACGACAGTAAAAGTATATGTCCTTCTCCGTCTTTCATGCAAACACCCCAGTTTTATTTAAGCAGTTGGGTATGTCACACTGGCACAAAAACTTTCAGGCCTGGCTATAAACTTCTAAGTCAAAGGAAAGGATGCCAACTATACCACCTAGAAACCATTCATGAAGCAATTGTAAAGCCTCCCAAACATTTCTCCATCCAACACAGATGGAAATATTTCCTATACACAATAGATTTGAGTTTGAATTTCCATAGATGTATTTGCAAATGCAGTATATGACATGTACATTGAATTTTTCTCTCCATAAGTATTTTTAATACTGAATGAACATTACTTATTCAATTCTACTACTATTACTTTGGAGTCAAATCCACACAGTAATTATAAGTACAGTTATATCTTATCTCTGGGTTCATGCCATCCACTATTGTAACAAATTTTTAAAAATGGACTTAAATCTCATTGAAAAGTTATTTTTGGAATTGCACACAAGGTTGTGTCTAATGTCGAAGAATTTTGACACATAAATTAATCTCACTTAAAACTAACATACATATTTTCCTACCCATTTCTTTAAATAATGTCTTCAAAATTCTTTAAGTCCTAACATTATTCCCCCAAAACCTTTCAATTTTCCTGTTTAGAAAATTTTTAAATCCTAAAAATAATAAAATCTTGTTTCTGGCCCACTGAAAAGTTAAGACTAGGAAAAAGTAGCACAGATTCTCCATTTACAACAGCCAAGGTTCTCGATAATCACTTTGCAAAGAAAATAAAAATAAAGTTTATAAAAGGTTACCTTTTCATAATAATAATATTATAATAAATTGCTTTTTCTTTTTGAAGAGAAGAAAAAGGGTAGCTGTACCAGAGTGCTTAGAAAGCATTATCTTTCAAGATAGGAAAAAGGTTCCAGGTGACGTCATTTTTGGCCAAAGCTCAAAGGATACTGTGAAGGGATACAGCTCTTCCCAATTATTCCCCATGTAAAGATCAAAATGAAGGCAAAGGGCCAATTCTTAGAGATCCTTCATCCCAAATGTGCTGTGTGATTACCTACACACTCACGGTGCATGTGAGAAGTTGGGGTTTTTTAAATCAGTGAAGTCACAAATCTTCCTTAAGTAGAACTGAAGTAGAATTCTTCCCCACTCTGCTTTCCCAAATAATGATGACAATCAAAGACTAAAGTGGTTTACATAAAGCAGTGTTTATTCCACTTACACAACAGTGGGCCAGTTGAAAACAGCATTATGAGGCCATGCTGGGTTTTTTTGAGGGGGTGGGAGGGCATTGAGGAAATCAGTCCTGTATTAGAGTATTAGTTACCAGAGTATTACCCAGAGTATTAGTTTTGTTCTCAGAGAAGCATAATGGAGTTTTAAAAGACAGGACATTTTTATCAGGCCTTTGCCTGTACAGAGAAGTCATACCAACCGAATCCAAAATTATTTTTAAACTGGTTCTGACTGCATAAATGCCTAAGCAAAAGCAATTTAAATTAACATATTTTATTTTGCGGTTGAAGTGGGCTAGGAATGCACACCCACTCAGTTACCGTGACTCAGTCAATCAAGAGTATCTGTACAAGCTGCAGCAGTTTGATTACTTGCAACTGCTCCTCTCTACCTGAAAAGAGCTGAACTGATTTTGAACCAGACAATTCCAGTAAGCTCACACCTCTGAATTTACCCCTGAAAACCAGTATCACCCGGTTTTAAGTTTTCACAATGAATTTCCCACCCATGTAATTACACCGCCTTCATTTATCTTCAAGTGCACAGTAAGACACCACTTCTTGTGAGTCTCAGTGTCAGGGCATGAGCATCAAGGGACTAACAGCCTGCCTCAAATACACAGCTCTCCCAACTCCCATTTAAAAGAAGGTGCTTCTGTTAGGTATAAAATAAGCTGGCTCCACAGGAGAGGAACCAGTGATTCCTACACACTATTCAGTGTCACCAAATCTGGCTGATTTGTTCACCCTGCAACCCTGCAGCAGCTCCAAGTTGCAGTGCAGGGTGTCCATGGCTGCCTCCCCTGTGCACCCAAAGTTGGGAGAGTAGTGGCCACAGGGGGGTAAAGTCCATTCAGGACACCTAAGGCCAGCCTGTGTCCTCCCCAGGACTCAGCTCCACCCAGCCCCACTCTGTCACACCCCTCACTCAACTGTGTTTCATCTTCAGTGCTCCAAGGAAGAGAGATCCCCCATCTCCATCTCAGGCCCACATGGTTCCCCTGCATTTTGGGTGGCTGGCAATGCACTGTGCTGCCTCTGTGTCTCCCTCTCTAAGTAAATAGTCTACCTGTCTACACACACACCTCCAAACGCCTTCCCCCCACACTTCCTCCCAGAACAGCCCAAGGAAAAGCGACGGCCTCTGAGCACCCCTTCTGTGACGAAACATACCCCAATGAGCAAAGACATATTTATCACTGGAAGCACTTCAGCAGTATGTAAAATAACTTCATTCTCTGCAGCCTTCTCGTCATTCCTAATGGAGTTCAGAGACGACGAAAGACCAAGCAAAGAGAAATGCTTAGGTGAGGAACTTTTAAAGTTATCTTGGAAGGAATCAGGGAGCCACACTAGGGGAAATGATTCTCCGCCTGGGAAAGAGCTTTACTTTTGCAAAGTAAGCTGATGTCACAGGAGAGGAAGGCAGGGGACACTAGCGGGAAAATATCTGTATGAGAGAAGTAACTAGCTTGACAGAGCTGCTTATGAAAGTTTTAAACTACACAACAAGTATCACACAAAGTGGAATTGTGCAAAGTTTCCCGTGTTTAACTCCAGTTAACTCCAACAGTACTATGAAAATAATACCACAGCCTTGGCCTTTTCTGCTTAAAAAACAAATTGCAAGCAAGAGCCAAAGATGTCTATCATTTGGAGAGCAAAAAGTAGACTGAGACCACACTCTCACTTTACAGATAGCTACAAAGATTACATGAAGATAGGACTGTAAAGACATATCTTTAAGTCCCTGCCAACCTAATCAAGATGGTATTAACAGTGATCTCACACTCCATCTGCCTGGCTAGTAATTTATGAAAAACGTACTTCACTATTACAGGAAAAATATGTTGCGCTGCTTGTGGCCACAAACCTACTGCAGCAGCTCAGGAACTCTTGGATCAGAGGCCATGAGACCAGTTCTTGACATTTACCAGGTACTTCCCATGAGATGTGATTCATTCATACAGCAATTTTGTTTATTTGCCCTACTGATGATCTCATCTTCAGACAGATAAAATAGCTGATAAAAAACTTACAGTCCCTTGCAATTTAGAGTGTAATACCATCCTGGTTTGCTTTTCATCCTGTGAATTCTACACAGGCACTCCACTTAATTTCATGAAATTCATCTGATGAGTGATACATCTCCCTATTCTTGCACTGATAAGCCAACATTTCTGATAAAATTATGCCTTTCCCTGTCAGAAAAACAGAAAAAGTCATCTTGCTTACCAAAACTGGATTTTTTCAATTAATATTGCATGCTTGTTCCTTTAGCTAAGAATCAGACCTATGAGACTTGCTAGTTGCAGAAAGGATTTTTTTTTGGTGGGGGGGTGGTGGGGGTGGTGATGGTGTCATTTTTAAAAACAATGTGAAATCTTTCAATTTCCATCAAGGCAAAGTTCAGGGACAGCATTCTAATATCAGAATTACGTAACAGAACCTCTGGGTACCAATAAAAACCCCAACCAAAACCAGTACCAACACACTGGTAATTATGCTGTAATAATTGCTAATTATGTATTTCTTTGCTTAGCAGAACTACCATTTGGATCACCCTTCTAGTTGCTGCAGCAAAAAAAGACAGAATATGCAATGAAGAACATGGTAAAGCAGGACAAAAAAGCCCGCTGTATTTCTAGGAATTGCCTTTCTGCTGCAAACCAGGGAAAAAGTATCTAGAAAAACACTACCTGCTAAAAAAAGAGTAGTTAGAATATGCAGAGCAATAACTAAGGAATGAATAATGGCCTATGATTTAGTCAATTCCTACTCATATGAACAACTTAAAGACATCACTGCTTTTATGCTGAATACCAACAAGGGAAAATGAGCCTCTAATACTATTAGAAGGTTTGCACAATCAATATCATTTTCTATTGCAATCAGAATATGTAAAGTTTTCCTCTTCTAGCTGTGAGACAAGACAAGGGCTTGGAGCACAAGATTATTTTCTTACCAAATAAAATAGACAAATTACTTTTATACACAAAGGCTGAGTCAGTGTCAAGTACGATTTTATCAAGAAAAGAGGAAAATTCAGTCTCAGTAGCATTTGTTCCATCGTCAGCAGTGAAGATGAAGGGAATCCTTCCCCTAAGTACACATACACTTGTGGTGGCTCCATAAAACTAAACACTGCCACTTTTTGTATTGCAGTAGACTTAACACAATTTTGAAAGAAATTGGGTAAAATCTCTAGGGTTCCTTTGAAACTTTCTAGCTGTGATATTTGTAACTCAGAAAGATTTTTTTTCTGCCCCCTTAATTTTCTCCTGAAATACTTTCATTTCTGTTCAGAAACACTCACCAACCTCACTCTGACAGATCAAAAACCCTACAAATTTGTCTTTTAGAAACATTCTTGGAAAACACGCCATCTTCACTTTATCCACCAGATACACTCTTCGTAGCTTTGTTAATATATGCAAATTGTCTGATTGCTCAAAATTACTCATTAACCAGGCTGGAGAGCTGATTACCTGATTATCCAAGAGAAAAATAACTTAGCATGATTTTGTATCATTTGAAAGTCTAGATAATTTTCTAATTAATTTGAGTTTTCAAGTGAATTCAGAGATACTAATGAAAAACAGAGAAGAGGTCAGCTATCTAAATAAAGATAAACCTTCTAGGAATTTTCTTCTTACAGCAATCATTTGTCAAATGTCGTTGTTATTTAGAGACACTTCAGACTCACACACACACAAAAAATGAGAACTCAGACTTCCAAAAAACATCCAAAAACCAACACATGGTTCCTCCATGCTACTGTAAATACACCTTGTAGAGCTGGATGTAGGATTAGTGGTGCATTAGTATGGCACATGGCATTAAACTTGCAGTGTTACCAATAAATTCTGAATTATACACGAAGCAATATGTAGCAGATAATCTGTCAATATGCTGAGAGAATAATAAATACTGGAAATACATACTTGCCACTGAAAAGTTGTTGAGTGGATATGGCAGATCCACATCCTGGGGCTTCTCCTTATAGCCTATGAAAGAGCCATCTGTCTTTAGCAGGAAGTATCTTGGCCGCCAGTTTTTTATATATTCTCCTAAAGGAGAAGAAAAAAAAAGTTCATTAACACTGTAGAAAAAAAAACAAACTTGAATGTTAAAAAACATATCACATTATCAGTATCAAACATTAATAATACCAAAATTTTTTTCAGATGTTTTCAATTTACAGAGAAAACCTTAACTCTGTCCAGAAGAAGGGGAAAGTGAATTGCAATGGTAAGCCTGGACAGCACAACAATGCCTCTGGAATAGGTGGTCACAAGTATTGTGTACTAGTATTGTATAATTCTGAATTTTATCCAACTATACTTTTCAAGTATCCTGCATGCTTTCACCATAATTTTTTTTTTCCAGGGGAAAAAAACCAAACGCTACAGCTTGACTTTTAATAACCAAATGAAATCTAAACTGCTACAAGGTAGAATTCTTACCCTGATGAGCCAAACCAAAAGTCATTAATTTTCTCAAAACATACCTTAAGCTAGTACAAGGAAATTAGGAGTAATGAAAAAACCTACACAAAATACACTTAAAAATATAACTGGAAGGAAAAGGAATAAACAGGAAAAAGTAAAAGTCAATTACCTTCTAAGAGGTAAGTCCACCAATAAACCTACCACGCCACCTTTCCCCTACCCCAACCTGAGCAAAAGATTCTGCATTCTGAATCTATGAGGAATTCAGGATCACAAACATACAGAACACACAACCCCTTAATTAATGCCACTTATTTGCTATTAAGGGTGAAAAATTTCCTTAACACTATTATACTTTAGAATGCCACACCAGAATTCAGCAACAATTTCATTTTTAGAGTGCAATTACTCAGTTCAGAACAGGTTAGTTTAGATTTGCCCAACTTTCCTCATCTTTGATTTCTATAAATTCTGGAGAGTAAATAATGACTATTACTAAAACTTTATTTAAAGTCACTGTTTCATCATCATCACAAGTGAACACTTTCAGAAAAAAAAGCATATTAACAATGCAGAATTTCCAAGAAGGAACTTAGGACTTCTCACCATTTGTGAGATGCTCAGACAGAACCATCCCAGGGGCTGCACTGCTCCTGGGCTAAGCCCAGCCTGGCAGTGCCCTTTACCACCTCAGCACCTTCTTAGCTATATCTACACAGCTTTTAGGCCATTCAAAAGTCAGGAAGAAGTTTACATCCATCTAACGTGGAGGTCACTTCATTAAAGGGTAATCTAACAATTCATTAATTGCACCTTCACCTTTCCATCACAGCAATCAACTAATTGTCACTGAAGTTCAACATGGGAATTGCTGATATGGCCTTGATGAACTTGAGCACAGCTTGTAAGGATTTTGACAATACCCATGGCTTAACAAATCTAACTGCAGCCACTGATGTCCAATTTTCATGTATTTAAGCAAAGAAGGCAAGTAGGGAATACAAGACAGAGAAAAGAACAATTAACACTGGGCTATTCAGGCTGGTTTATGTAGCAAAACTCTTCCTATTTAGTCCTGCTTCTAGATGCAGGGTACTTGCTTGACTTTTCTATACAGACATTTGCACATAGCTAGAAAGAATGAAGAAGTCCAAGTGTGACTTAATTTGACCACTAAATGAACAGAGCAGATATGGCACTAGTTATATTTGTATTGATGCAGAGCTTTATCTCAGGCCTCTGGTTCTAGTTTGGCTGGGAACATCCTTACTGATACTGCCAGTCTGAGCTCATTTCACAGTAGGAAACCCCAGTTAACATGAAAGTATGCAATAAAAACCAAACCAAAACAAACAGGTACAAGATACTTTGTAAGATAAGAAGAAACACAAGTGCAGCTTGGGAAAACAAATGTGTACCTTTAATACCAACAAGAGTGAAAAACTGTATCAGGATTACCTGAAAAGCCATACATTAAGTTCACTGAATACTTGAACATTAAATAGTATGAGTCATATTTTAAAAATATTTAAAATACGCCCTGCAACAAATTTTCTGAAATCTGCATGGACTCACTAGTTAGAGACAAAACAAAGCCTTATGTATCAGACCATCCAATATAAGTTTTAAAAATATTAACATCTTTGTTGTTTTCTTAAAGAGATGAACAAGATAATCTTTTGCATTTTTCTAATAAATTATATCTCATTTCATTGTAAGGGTAAGTGAGAGAAAGTGCCTGCTACTGGGTTTGCAATCTATCCAGATCTTGGGCTTACCTAGAAGGCAGGCACCTAAACCTGCTGAAGAATTCAAGGACAGCATGGAGACGATATCAACATGCCTAAAGCAGGTCAGCCATCCAAGGGCTCAGGTTTCAAAGAGAGTCCTCCTTTCTGCAAGGAATAAACTGGAGAGGGAGATAAGCAGACTTTGCTCTCAGCATCAGGGCTGATCGGGTAAGTACACTCAGGAAAGAATGGTAGCCTTTGTTTGCTTACATGCACTCTCCAGAATGAAACCTGTTGGAAAAGGAGACCATTCTAACAGGTGGCCCTACAGACCCAGCACACACTTCTCTGATCACTTACCCCCTCTTCACCGCTTAGGACAACACTTCAGGTTGAGTACCCAGTAGCAGCCAAACACAGATTCTCTTAATCAGAAAACCGGACAGATTTTTAATCACCTACTGAGTTATGCAGCTGATGTTATACCTGGAGACCAACCATTAGAAGAGCAGAATGGCACTTTCAAGCTCCTCTGAAGATAGTTAGCAACTCTGGATAAAAGCTAATCATAGGACAGATAAGTACCAGTTTACCTAAGAGCATAGCTGTACCTCAGTCTTTGCTCTGCAAACTATAGCCAGACACTGAAAAAGCAATTTAAAAGCAATTGTAAGACACTATGGCTTCATAAGGACCCACATATTTCTTTCACAGACCTATTTCTTTGAAGGATGTTTCTCCCAAGTGGTTTCCCAATATGAATCATGGTCAGACTACTTTTCCAAAACATCTATACGAACACCCACACACACAAACTTTGGTTTTGGCTTGAAAATACCAATATTCCAATTCCTCTCCAAGGCCTACATGTGAATATTTATCATCTGCCCTATATTTATTTTGCAATTTAATTAACAAATGGGTGAACACTTTTGAAGACTAAACGGTGCTATCAGTGAACAGTTCACTTAGCTGCTCAAGTGGGTTAAGGGCTCTCAAGACGCACTCTAGGTGCTCTCGTATAACTGCATTCCTTTTACATAATCTGCCTAAAGATAGAAAACCATTTTAGTCCATACTCTTAATACACGTGCTTATTGATCTGCCTTGAAAGAAATTCTCTATGCAAAAACATGTTAAAGCAGACTATTTGAAAAGAAAAAACACTTCCACGTATCTTCTAACTTGTCAGTCCTGCATTAAAAAAAAAGTGTGTTTCCAAGTATTAAAACACCAATATTAAATCACTTTAAAGATATTTGGAATGTATGTTTATTAAATCCCTCAACACAAGCAAACTAGAGGAAATTCTCATGTGAAATTTCTTAAGTGAAAAGTAATTCTATGAGAGAGGAGAAGTCCAGGCAGGCTAACCAAACCACAAGATACCCTGACAACTTAATAAAATGGAGCTGCAGTATTTAAAAAAGCAGTGGATCTGCCACAGAGCAATAATCGGTTTGTACCCTGCTTCCTGCTGAGTAAATGTAAGATAAATTATTATTTTGCTTAAATTTACACCCTTCTAAGTTGAAAACCACATTCTTTTAGGATCTGTTTATTAGACAGTAAGAAGAGGTCTCTAATTGCAACTACTGCAGCAAAGAAAGCTAAGTAATTCCTACATCATTTTAATTCTAGGCAAAGTCTTTTAAACTACTTGAGGAAAGTGGCTAGAATGTGCATCTCGCTGATACATACAGACAATAAATACATACACACAAAACACAAATTTTATGTTGTTGGGGTCTGCTTTTTTAATAACTACTGAGAGAATACACTCAAAAAAAGATTAAGTAAAACAGCAGTATATTCATGAAGCACATGAAAATTCAATCTGATCTTCATGCAAAAAGCACCCCCGTAACATGCAACTCTTTAATTAACGCTGTATTTAATAATACACTGGCTAACAACAGTAACAAAGAGTGCTTAATTAAGGTTTGTTTAGAACATGACCCTCGTGGCTGCCTCTTTATTTGCCTCTGTACTGCAGTCTTAATGATTTTTCTTTTTTTGCCTTTGACAGCCAGTAACAAGAAACCTGCCTTCAGGACATTTCACAAAATATGTTTATTTCAGTGAGGCAACGTTGCTAGTTTTCATACTGTTGAGAAGCTTCAGAAAGAAGAGCTTTCTAAGAAATCATATGAGTAGTAAAAAAAGTCTGTGTTAGACAAATATATCACCCAAAAGTTTGTAATTTTTTTTTATTTTACCTCACAACTCAAACTCTCTTCAAACACATATTTCACCTCAGATTCGGCAGTTTCTATTGTCCGTCTCACCATTTGTAATCCTTAAGGATATGGAAATTTAGCAATTATTGAAAAATTAACCAGTAATTTAAAATTAGTCTTATTATTTTAAAAGTCTTTAAAAAAAACCACTTTTGCAAAACATCTACATTTTTCAATATGTAAATGGTTTCAGAGGTGTGAAGGAAATGTCTTTAATATACAGTGCTGATAAGCAACAGAAACCTGAGTTCAAAAACTTGCTTCCTTAGAAGAAGCAACAGCTGCCACACAGACATAAGTGAGATTTAAGGGGGGAAAAGAAATGAGGGGAAAAAAACCCTCCAAAAAGAGAACACATCAAAATTCTGCCTCTTGTGTGTTTCATCAATTTACTCAAATGGATTTAATAGAAATAATACACAAACATTATCTCCCTTTTTTTTTCTTTTTTTAAGGCTCTTTTTTGTTAGATCAAACTCCCTACAATAACACTCAAAAAATAGAGAGGGAAAAAAACTGAATTTATTTAAGAGCATTAAGCAATATTATATGAAAGTCAATCACACAATTATATGCAATTTTTTTCAAAAAAGAAACAACTGTAATTAACGTCAGATCAAATGAAATTATCAGAAATAATGCCAGTGGTTTTGAGCTTGAATTTCCTTACCTTGGCCCTCTGAGGGCAGTGTTACCTAACACACGATTGGAAGCATCAGTAGACTATTTGATTAAGTCAGTAGACGCTAAGTAAATGCAAAGCACTTCTGTTAGAATATTTACTTATTTTTTATTTCATTACAAGAAATTTACAGCACAGTTCAAAGCTACTGTAAAAAATAAATGTTTAAGATAATTAAGGATATAACTATCCTCATAATTTACGTCCTTCAATCTAATGCAAGGGTGTAATAACAAATTATGCAAAGTCTTTTTCAAAATCTTATTGCATAGTAAACACTTAAATGAAACTGTGATTTTTCCTAATGTCCCTTAGCGTTTTAAAAGATATTTTTATTAGATGCCTTCTTGTAAGTAGTTGCTGGCAGTTCAAAGAAAAGCAGAATTTGGAACCAGCACTTTCTGATTCTCTCTTACACTGTGAGACGGTGATTATTTATTTATACTAACTGTTTTCCCACAGTTCCCAGTAATGCTGAATGACATTTTGAGCACATCTGTACTTGCATTAGATAAATGAATTTTTCCAGTCCCAGCTGAGAAACAGGAAACATTTCATGATACACGTGGGCATTGGTTTATACCACAGCTAGGTTTCCATTAAGTTCCTTGCAAACTGGCAAGTTTAGGTGAGAAAGTTCAAGGACCTTTCACTGTCCACAACATCTCAATAATCCAGCTCAGATAGAAGACTGCTCAATTTGTGCCCAGCCATGTACAGGTATGTAGGCAGAAACCAGAGAAAACCCCACAGATGTTAATATTCTGCAGAAGGCAGCGAGCAGCCTCGGCTATGAGCTCCAGAAGTGCCTCAGCTGAGCAAGGGGGGAGGAAAGCAGGGACAAGCCTCTGTCCTCCATGCCAGCCCAGATGCACTGAAGAGCTGGCAAACAGCAGACTCTTTGTTCCTGACGCGGTACTAAGTAGTGACCAAAGAGAAGGGCTCCTACTCATAAAGCACATTCCTTCCAAGCAGGGGCGCAGCCGCAGGCAGGGAGAAGTCCCGGAGCAGCTCTCTCTCCATGGTTTCAGGTGCACGTCTGCAGCTGAAGTGATGGGGAGGACCAATCTCCCCAAGGGAAAGATTCTCCCTGCACTTACTGTGGGGTTTTCTTCCCCTCAAGTTGTGAATGCCATGTACAACATATTCCAGGGTTCTAGGGCTCAAATTACCAGCCACCATGGTTTTTTCATTATGACTGGTAGAGTGAGTCATTGTCCTATCTTGTACAAATGCAGCAGCACTTCAGCCCCTGCTATTTATTCAATGATTTCCTGTTGCATTAATAATCTTTTCCCTAAAACATGCAAAAAATCTAGAGGAAAGTATTCAATAACAGAGAGACAGACACACCATTATTCACACATAAATGCAGTTTTTAAATTGGGCATCTACAATATCCACTCAAAATTACTAGTGTGTTTTGGCAACACATTGGAAAAAAAATGTTCATTTTGATATGCATGCAATTTTGTCCTTTTAAAAAATCATACCAGAAATACTGAGTGAGCTGACATCCTGACAAATTGAGAATTGACCTTTACCATGCCCATTGTGAGCCAGCAGGAAGAAAAACTTGCCAGTTTCAACATCACTCTCACTTCCCCTTCATTCTTGAAGGATAAGAATTAGAACAATAAATAAATTAAATAGCAGTTGCTATTAGCACATGCTGTCTGGAACAACAGAGTCCTGTATTGCATCAGCATCTCTGAGCAACAAAGGTGATCAGTATTTTCTAAATATGCTTGTTATTCAGGAATGGAAAACCAAGCTCTGTATTCTGGAAACATTTAGGGACGCTGCTCACATTTTCTAAATATCTCTCTTGACCAAGGCAATATAGTATAAAAGCCCAAAAATGCTGCACTACTTGGATGGTTTTCTGAACAGTTTTTTATTTTTTAATAGTGTTAAGCTGTATTTGTGTAAACATAAGTGTTTTAAAAATTGTTTCACATATTTTTTATAGCTAAAACCCTAATGTTCTCAGTACTTTTAATTATTTATATATATTTTTCTATAGCACTATCAGCATCAAGTGGTACTTTGTATAACAGAAAAAATACTACTTTCTTTTCTTCTGCTTTTATCAAGTGCTAGTAGACCGAAGGATCTTTTTCAGGTTTTGAAAATATTTTAAGAGTAGGACAAGTATACAAATATTAATCTATAAATTAAAGTGAATAAGACAGTCAGTTACAGCAGCAACAATTTAAATTCATGTACTTGGTAAAAATGTATTAAGTCAGGTGATTAAAATACAAATGCTTTTTACATGTGTCCAAGTTGAGTTAAACATCTTAATATTATCTATTTACAGCATCTTGTAAAACAGCTAACACTGGTTTACACAGGAGATTTCAAACTTTCCATTGTTTGCAAAAGAATATGGTAAGTTTGACAACAGCGTTATCATCAGCTGGGTTTCTTTAACAGACACGTGCGTTGTCAAAAATTATGTGACTTTTCCCCTCTTAAAACTGGTACACTTGCTAGCATGTTTTCACAAAGCAAACTGTCTCACTTTTAAAACTGGCACATTGCAATAATTTTAAAATAGCTCCTCTGAACTTTCTCATTGTCACTAGGTGTGCTCCTAGCCTCAAACCTTGCTACGTGCCAAAAAGCCAGCACCAATACCATTCACCTATGTTTCTTCCTCAAGGCATGTCACTGAAGTCAACTTTTTTACTTTGTTGCTTAGCCAGCATCATTTGCAAAGAATCAACATGAGATAAGCCCAAGCATTCCTCGAAGTGCTTGAGCTGGAACACCCCATTACTGCTGCACACATCAGGAGATCTCTTTGGTTGCACGAAGTGCTTCACGATATGCAGCCTTGCAGCACTGCCCAGAGTAACTGAGCTGCCCACCAGCGGTGACGGAACACATCAAACACCACAATTCTGGGAAGAAGAACCAACAACCCAAGTAAGAGGCAAAAAGCCAATCTCCATCTGCAGTGCTGGTGACCTCTGTCTAGGCTCAGATGCAGAAATCGGTACTTGGGCAGGAGGCAGCCACACCTGAGTTTTCAGTTAAAACTGACATAATCCAAAACTGACATCTCCCACTCTGCCACAGTGATGACAGAAGGGCACATCAAAGGCTCCCATCAGTAGTTATTGTTATCAAGGACCTACAGATGCTTATTAGATTTAAGATGGAAGACACAATAAAAAGGAGTTCCTTGAATTTGGTAAGGGCTGGGTAGGAAGCACTGGTAAGGTTTATTCCAATAATATTTAAGTCATGCTCTAAATGACCAAAATACCCTGATACATACTGATAACATGAAGACATGTCTGCAGTCCACATCCACAATGCACCTCAATCACTGTTTCATTTTCCATTTTTCAGTTGAGTACAGACATGTGATGCTGAATATCATGTACTACTACAGAAGAAAATGTATTATTTTAAAGTTTCCATTTTTATCTTTGAAGTAGGAGATCACCTGTAAAACAATGCTTTCCTTTAGCCTTTCTGGGCCAACTTAATTTCTCTCTATGCTTGTATCCTTTCTCACATTTCTTTCACAGTATCCTGGAAACTCACCATAATCACTGAACAAGAAATAAGAAAGGATTTTAGCGAAAGAAAATAAACTATATTCCGATGAAGCTATCCCAATTTATTTTATGTGCAACTGTCAAACAGGAAAATGTAAGTTATGCCTGACCAGCTCCTTGCCTTCAGAGAAAGAACTGAAAAGAAGATCAAGTGAAAGAGAAAATTAGTTGCTAATCTCATTCTAACCCCTAGCATACTCTATAATACAAGACAATCACCAATTGGCACTTTCTGCATAAGAAAAGCTCAGGATGCAGAAGTAGGGGTATGCAGTGTACCAGTCTTGCAACAGACAGACAAAGCTATGTAAGAACTTGTAAAGCACCTGTCCCCAAAATGTCTGAGATTGAAATAACTACATTACTCTTTCTACGTCCACAAGTACCAAATTTGTTAAGTTGTTGCTTTGGGGTTTTTTTTTTTCTTTTTTTTTTTTTTTAAGCTCGCGACATGGAGAAATCAGAAGTTTTCTTCCCTGCTGCAAGAAAAGGGTCTTTTTAGGAATAAACAACGGAGGGAGGGAAGATATTAAACTCCTGAACTAATTAACAGAAGTAAAGGAGGCGGTGGGGGACAATGATAATTAATACGTACCCTCCTCCTAACCAAATCTCCACATACATTCATTCTGTATATGCACACACAACAGCAGCATCATAAACCGTCTCAAGTTCTTGCCATTATTCAGTTCGACATCTGCACATGTTTATGCGTCTCTCCAAACAACCTCTTGAACACCCTGCTGGAGCTGTCATTTTTTTCTTCTCCCTATCTGGCAGATGGCAAGTCAACAATCGGCATCAACAGCAGCCGAATATCTCCCCCCTCCATCCAACCCCCCTAAACAGACACAATAATAACTTCTTTGTGCTTCCCCACAATGCAGCTGCTTAAACCATTTCGCTACAAGGCTGCTTTGCCTTAATAAAAAAAAAAAAAAAAAGAAAAAAAAATCCCTTCTGTCAAGTCTAAAAAGCAGCATAATGTTAAGCAAGCTAAAGCCACAGCACAGCTGCAAACGGGCAGACACATTGACAGCTCCTCCCTTAACAAAGCCCTGTGAATTGAAGGGGGTTCATCTGAGGCTCACACAGTAATTAGTATAAAAAAGTCCGACAGCCTCTATTATGCTAGGAAAAAAAAACTGGACAGAACTGGGCTGCTGTTTTGCGTCAAGAGTTCTGCTGCAGAGTAGATAAATCATGTTGGGTTTTTTTCCTCTCTTTTTAAAGACAGTAATAAGGAGGATGAGAGAAGCTAATTTGAAAACTTGGACACAGTAATTGTACCATATGGTGAGCATTTATCCCTTCTGAAATACACGCTAACAGTCACTTACATGCACAGTGCTTTGTTTTACAGTTGTTATTCTCCCTACCATATTCATAAAATGGATCTGAATATCCGATACTCCAGAGAAGTTGTGTGTAATTAGCAGCAAAACTGCCTGCACTTAATATATTGGCCTACCATAGCAATCCAATTAATTGCAGAAAATCCCATGCCCCCAAATTTAAATAGTGTCCACTTCAAGGACTTTTTTTATTTCTTTTAAACTGGCTAAATATCACACGTAATAAAGTTCAGAGAAGTAATTTATTGACACTAACACTCATTGATACTGTTGGCTCTAAAATACATGAGCAGGAAGTATTTTTCTTCTCATCCATGCAGTATAGAGGAATTAAGTCAAGAGCCATTTAAGAGCAACCACAAAATATTTCAGTTCCACCATATTTGAGACAGGAACTACTCAGTAAATTAAAGGTGAAACTGAACTTCAACACAGGGCACGGGAGGGAGACAAAGACTTGAAATTCACTCCCTCACCTCCACCCCCATTTTCTTCCTGGATCATCCTTTGAAATATTTTTGTTAATAAACCAAACACTTAATTCATAAGGACCTGCAAACTTTGGAAAATACACCATCCAGCCTTTAGGATCTCCTTGTTCCTTAGCACATACTTCCAGCTTTTCACCCTGTTCTTACAACCAAATCATCATGGCAGAAAATCATCACACAAGATAAGGAACCAGCTGAGTGGAGCTCGGAAAATGTACGTTTCTTTACATAAAGACACACTGCAGTGAAACGAGAAAATTAATAAATCTTAAGTGCTGCTTTCAGAAAATAAGATGTAGTAAACTTCCAAGCAAGGGAAATTAAAAATCTCAAACAGATTAGGAGATGAAAATTTGGGGAAAAATTAACCAGACAAAAAATTAAGTCTGCAGCTGAGCATAATTCACCTGCAAAAAACCAGAACGTTTTCTTTCTATTGGTTTTTAGCTCAGAAGACAATAACAGAATCTACTTCAGGTAACAGAAATATATTTTCAGTCACTCTTGATCAAAAAGGAGATATTAGAGCTCACTGTTAAGTACTAAAGAGTCCCAGAACTAGAATAGTTCCACAGAATAGAATCCACAGTTACTAAGAAATTGCAAGTGAGGTGAAAGCTACAGGCAGAAAACAGCTATCCTTCACTGATAACAGTTCAACTGAAGGATTCTAAATGGAGAATTAAACCTCACAGCCCCAAGAAAAGAAAAAAAAAAAATTAAAAAAAAAAAAAGTTTAAAAAACCTTGAAAATTTCAAGTCACTTGGCTGGATGGCAATCAAAGAGAACTCCTTAAAATTCTGGTTTTAATCACACACTTTTAATAACACAAACATAAGATAAACAAGGCAACACTGTTTTTGAGTAGAAAAATGATGCCCATTGTATGGGCTATCTTTAAGAATGTCAAGAAAATAAAATGGATGGAGACTGACACAATTTATTTCATCTTTTAAGAAAAGCTTTTAATAAGTTTAAAGAAAATAATTGTGTGAATGAAAAAAAAAAACAACGTGGTGGAACAGAACCGAGGAAGGAAATTGGGTAAAAGGAGGGGATCAAAATAGGATTACACAGTCTAATGTTCAACTTCCAATCCATGAAGCTCGACAGTTTTCTGTTAGGAGCATTTTCAGTCAATATATACAATGATCTAGGGTTACTACTGCATACATCACCTGACAGTAAAACTATTCAAGTTTATTAAGAATGTGAAGAATTTCAGAGTGGCAGCTCTATGCCAGTGAGCTGAGAAACACCAGACAAAATACAGTGAAGAATTACTTTAATTAATAAACAGTTACAGAAATAACCTGAAATGTTCACAGTGTTTAGTTTTAAATTAACCACTAAAGAACAATTAATATAACCCTTGTTTAAGGATGCAACACTGAGAAGGAAGGAAAATATTCTCATTTGTAAAGTTACAGAATTTTACAAACACTCTAAATATTATTTCAAGGTAAACAAAAATATTACCATTTTGAGAACTACGTTTTTTAAAAAATGACAAAACAACAGAAGAGCTTCAGAGACAAAACACACACACAGAAATTACCAAAGTTAGAGAGAAGCAGAATGAGGTGAGAAAGACTGGATTAGGCTTCACTTTCAAAGGAAGGACTATGACAAAAGGGTTTAACAACACAAATGGCCAATAGCAGAGTATCAGTCATTTCACAGGAACACATTTTCAGAAGAGTTCAGGAAAAGCTTTTCAAACATTCTGTATCCACAGTCTTAGCTGAATGCGATAAATTCACCACAAAACAAGTGGTTTGCACCATGGCAATGCAGCCACTGTCCCACCAATTCAGCACCCAACCCTAGCAGCACCTTTAGGAAAAGCCAGCCTCTCCCTCAATGCTGTGACTTGTGTGAGCACGTTTTCTTAAAAAAATCAAGATCTCACAATCAGGAAATCAGAGTAAACATTCAACAGAGGCATGTCCTTCCTTTAATTGCTATGCATTTGTTGTTCTAGCAGGTATCTGGTACTAGCCAGGAAGTATTGATGGTGAATGAAAGCCCCAGTCCTTGGCCACTTTGGCTCACCTCAAATACAGTGACAACAATAATACAAAAATGGCCATCCATTTGGGAAGGTGAGGAGCAGCTGTGAAGGAAGCATGCAGTGTATCCCACGTCCCACTCCACTGCATCACCAGTGGCACCCACACAGCTGAGACAGGTGTAGAAAAGCACACCCCAAGGAAAAAGCTTTTGACCAGATCAAAACAATTTCAGGTCACTGCAGAGCTAGTATCAGCACAAAGGAAAGATGGGAGTAATTGGCTGGGGGCAAGCAAGATGCAAAGGAGAAGGGGCATCAGCACGAACTTAAGCAAGATTAACTACTAATTAATCAGCCTGCTGCTCTGCCTTGTGAGTGCAATTCTTGTTTTCCAGTCAAGCTAGAAAATCAGGTTCAAGTGATTCAAGTTTCTAAGATCAACTGCATCTCTAAGCAATGATGCCACGATGGTTCTGACAAACTACTGAACCAAGAAGCTCCCTAATACAATTGCACGTTCTATACAACCAAATCATATCCTGACATATGTGTCAGAATATACTGTCATTTACTTGACACATACACACAGAAATTATAAATTAAAAATATGTAAACTATACAAATCTCTGTACTCTGACAAATAACTGAAAAATCACTTAAAATGCACAATTTGAAAAGCTAGAAATACAATACTTCTATGTATATTTGTAAAATAGTTATTATAATTTATATAATATTACAAAATCTTAGCAACTTAAAGACCCCAATAT
>WAAE01012988.1:72240-150063 GCA_013400495.1 Nicator chloris
CAGACCCCCATTAAAACCTGCGGGACAAAGCGATTTAATCACATCTCTAAAATTCCTTAAATTTAAACTGCTGACAATATCTGAGGCTAAGGAAGGATTTACCTTTATTTAAACCCCTTTCTGTGAAGGAGTTTAAAAACCACAAGGGAGTTCTGCCTGCACCTCAGACTCAAAGAAAGCACTTCTCTAATGAAGTTTGTCTAAGCCTTCTACTCCCCCTCTGTGACAACACCTCAGCTGATCCAGCTGATGAGAAGCTCTTCCTCCTCCTCTTTCCAGTCCTGCTGCCCAGTGGTCATCCTTGTCTGATTTGCCACTTGTGCAGCTCACTAGACCAATAGGTAAAAAAAAGAGAGGGTGGAGCAAGGCAGAAATAGAACAGCTTCCTGCAAGATCAGATAAACTGACCCCATCAGCTGACAAATCATATTCTTTCTGAACTCATCACAAGGTATCAGGGGGTCTGTGTTTCAGGCAGAGTCTACCTGAATCTCCCCCTTCATTAGCAGTGTACCATTTGATCTGCTTAGATATAAAAATTAACCCATCATTTAGACAGTTTTCAAAACTTCCCGCTCTCCATGACACAGGGGACGGACACGTGCCTAAAGGACCTGGTTATGTGAGTAACAAGTGGGAGGGCTGTATGTGTACCTGCGGCTGATTGCACAAGCACCCAAGCAGACACCCACAGCTTCTTGTTGCCTCTCTCTCTCTGTAAAAGGATGATCCTGTTGCCCAGTTTCATCTTCCATGCAAGTTTGCTCCTTAGGTGGAAGTGCAAAAATAGTAACACTCCTGCTTTCACGTAAGGAAAAAAACTAACAGCGGCTTACACAACACCTTTAGCTCCCTACATCTGTAATTGCGCCACCACAAAGACAACATTTGTATTCTGACACAAAGCACACTAAAGAAAGTGCCTTTACAGTGACTTTAAAGAACTCCATTTACTTGACATGTCAAAACAGTATTAAGAAATTACTTCACTACCATGAATCAGTACCTTCACTGAGAAAATGTAAGGACCTAATGGGTCTAACAATACAATGAGAAAACAAAAAACCACAGCAACTAAGCTATGCAGACACTCCACATACAGTAAGAGAGCTCTACCTTCCCATTATACTCTGTAGGAAAAGTGCCAAACTGGTGGCAAAAGCACTGCCCAGTTAAGAAAGGCTACGAAACACACCAGAAATTACAATAATTTTATCTTTTAATACTGATGCAGTGTTTCTCAAGCAGCATGTCAGGAGGGACTTCAGCAAAGAGCAACTGGATTTTTACTGTTTCATTTAAATAACACTCTGAGCAAGTCTTGGACAAATTCTCACCAAATTTACATTTCAGTGCTAATCTGAGTATCTCATGTGCAAATCTGGATAGGACATTTTACGATTTTCATGCATGGCACCATATATTTTAAGATGAACAGGAACATCTCATCAGTTCAGTATGAGCTCTTCAAAAAAGACAGGTGACAGAATTTTCTCCCATTATGCAGGTACTGGCAAAAAACTGTTTGGTTTTTTAAATGCTTATCTTCCCAAATCCACTCTGTTTTGATGGTATCAAAATATTCTCCTTAATATTTTCAATCTTTCTCTTAATCATCCTGGTTCTGAATACAACTTAATTCAACCTTCAGCCACAGAGCTCCATTACTCTTTAAGCTGTACATTAAAGAGCTCCTTTACATTTCTGCAATAAGGTTCTTTCTCATGGCAGGGCAATCCCATATTCCTCAATAACCACACAGGCTCTCAGAATCTCAAGTTCTAGAGGCATTCTCTCCAATGCTGAAAACACTATCATTTTTCGTCTCTATTTCCTTCTCTCTGGCATGTAAATATTCATTTAAATATTAAATATTAAAAGAGAAACTGAAATGGAACCGTGAATTCCCATTCCCTATGCTAATTTACTTCTCTGTGTTCTTACTATGCATCTTGAAAAGCTTCGAGGAAACCATTTTCTGCATTACTTGACTAGGAACTATCAAGAATTACAAGCATTTAAGAATTCAAGTATTTTATTTCACACAATAGATAGCAATTTTTTTCAGTTCATGGAACTCTACCATTTTCCAGCAGAAACATAGTGTCCTAAATATCAAAAGAAATGCTATGTCTCACACCCTGGACAATCTAGTTAGTTTTTTCTCAGTAAGCTTTTATACACTCTTCCAAAGCAGTCCACAGATCCCCCTGATTCTGAAAACAGGATGAAAACTACTTCATTATTAGTCGCAGCTATTATTAAATTGTTTTTAAAATAATATTACTTCTCAAGTACAAGAGTCTCCCTCTCCAAGCTTCATGAGTGGGCTTAGCACTGGGGTGGAATAAAGCTGCCCAATTAAAGCTGATATGCCAGTATTCATCATTAACAGAAAAATTTAGGTAAAAATAAAAAAAACAGTTATGAAAAAGGCAAAGAACTAGTTCAAAAGACCTTACAAAGAAGCAGAATATTAATAAAAATACTGAGGCCATAAAAAATGGCTGCCATAACTAATAAAGAAAATAAAGTAATTCTCCCTTCCTAGCTCTCTCCCCACCTGCCAAGGTCCACTTGGATGTCTTAATGGAAAAGTTAAAAGGTGATTATAGCAAAAACATCAGTATGAAGCATGAAAAGCTACCTAAATAGGGAGGAAAACAGAAGATGAAAAAATATGTCAGCATAAGAAAGAGTCAAGAGGTCCTCCAGCAATCAAAGTTGGCTTGATTTTCGTATGACATCTTCTTCAATGACCTGGTGTGATCTGAGACATCTCACAGCTTACAGACGATACTACACTGCAGCCAACAGTCAAATGTCACATCTATGGCGTAGGAGAACAGAAGGAGCTGATCTCACAAAACTGAGTGGGCAAAGATGAAAACCAACCATTGGGAACATAAATGTGAGGTTATGGATCTAGAAAAGAATAATACAAACTATGCCTAACAATGTTTACTTTAGAATCATAAATTATACTTTAGTTGAGTCCTGGATTCATCACTGACAGCTCCATGAAACAGTGAGTGCATGTAAACAACAGCTGAAAAAACCTGACAAAACACTGGGCATGTCAGAAAGGATACTGAGAACAAGAGAAAGAATGTTGTTTTGCTGATCCATAAAACAGTGCTGTGTCCACATCTTCATTACCTTGCACAGTCTTGTCTCCAAGTCTCAAGAAGAATGTAGTGGAATTATGAGATATCACAGAGAAAGGAAACCAAAATGATCCAGGTGTTGGAACAGCCACCCTTTCTAAGACAGGATGAAAAGACAGGAGCTCTTTAGTTTGGAGAGGACAAGGTTGAAGTTTACAAAATCATTGAGGCAGTGGGTAAGTGCAGAACTGCTGTTCACCAAACACTACATTGTAGTAGTTAGGGCCCTTGGTGATACACATCCACAGATATGCCATCTAACATTACTAATGCAACAGTTCTCAACACTAGCAAAGTGTAAGGGGAAGGAGAAGCAAGGAAAGGACAAAACTCGCAAGCTTTCTGTAAGCAGCACATCCTTTGCCACCACAGCAGACAGAATGCTGAGCTAGATGGGCCATTGGTACAACTCACTTGGCTACTTCTCATGGTAGGCTTACTTCAAAAAAGATCTCCTGGTTTGTAATTCGAACTGCATTGCAACAATTTAAAACCACAATTTCTTTACTCAGTGTGCACATGAAGAACACATTATATTATCACTTCTCTTATTTAGCCTCAGTAATTGCAATTCATTCAGGCTATGCTCATAGGTCCCTAAATCACTGATCTCTCTCACTGCTGATCTCTATATAATAGTGTCCTAGGTTACAGTGTAAGATGTATCCAAAAGTATGTATTCTGTTACCATCTTCACAAGCTGTTGGAAGCGGTGGGACAGTGTTCCCCATCCCCTCCATGACTCATCCCTGATAAGCTCCTGGGGCTATCTTCTGTTAATGGACCAGCTATTGACACCAGGTGCAGCAGAGCCATCCTTCCTCTAGGGGGACATCATCTGTTAATGGGCCATCACCGCATAGCTGATAAGATTACATCCCATTGTGAGATACTCCGCCCAGAGGGAGGAACCAAGCATTCCATCCTGAATATAAGCTGAGATTTGGAACACCAGAGGCAGCCTTTTCCACTGGACTCTTCAGAGGAAGACCAGACCTTCTCTACAGAATCACTGCTTCAACGGAACCATCACTCCAGGAGAACTGCAGCCACCATTTGATTGAACTTCTACCAAACCCCCTGACTGTCAGGGGGTCAGGTTTGTACCCTGACTCTGTCAGTGGGTTGTTTTTTGTACTACTACATTTATTTTATTTTTTCCTATTAAATTGTATTTCTGATTCGAAGTCTCTCACTAGTTTGCTTTCAAACTAGCACAAATAGCCTTTATAATCTTGAACTCCAGCACCCAGAAATGGATGCATTTGTCCAGCTAAGACCTTAAGTGCCCAATGGAGCAGCAAGATCCATCTTACATCTATCCCTGGTCGTGCATGCGTTTGCCTTCTTTACAACAGCAAGATATAATTAATGCCCAGTTTGTTATCCATGGTACCTACTGGACTTTCTTCTGAAGAGCTTCTCACCTAGCCCCTCATTCTCCATTAACTTCTTTCTAAAGTAGATCATTCTAGAGTGCATGTCAAACTTGCTCCCTCTGAACAGCTTCCAGCTCTTCACACAAACCACGTCTCCACATCAGCAATACCGTTCAGAATTCTAAACCCATCCTCCAGCACACCTGCAGTCCTTTTCATTTTGGAGACACCTCAAAATATCAATAAGCATTTTCTTTGCCATTAGTCACCACGTCAATGAAAGTACTGCTTAGGCAGAAGTCGGGAAAGAGCCTAACAAATTCTGCTCCATACTTCTATTTTGATATGGATTACCTTTAATAATTACTCAGCACAGTCTTCTAACAGTTTTGCTCTTAGAAACAAACCTCACAGTTGTTTCATCTAATGCATGAATCCTTTTTTCCTTATGAAAACGTAATTCACAGAATATCAGAAGCCTGAATAAATCCAAGATACAATATCCACAGCCTCTAAACTACACACTAAGACTGCTACCTTGTCAATAAGAGGAAATCTGATGACTTTCATACAAATTAACCTTGCCCAATACACACCGACTCATCTGATTTTCTAGATGTTCACAGTCTACTTGTTGTAGTATTCTCCCTTTAGTTAAATTGATGTTAAGCATTTAGCCATATTAAAACACATTTTGTTTGAACATAACATGAAAAGCAATCCAAATAATTTTCCCGGTGTTATTTATTAATTACTGTCTATGTCACCCATAAATTTTATCATCAATGATTTTATGTTTGTTTTCCAAAGTACTGAACCTGTCAGAGAGCCAGTTGTAAAACTAATCACTGCTGAATACAAGAGTATCATCACATACATTCATCTCCCAAATTTTTAGTCATACTTTCCAGTTTGACTTTGGGTTGTGTAAAACTTAGAAGGAAAAAAAATCGAATCCATCTTAGTCTCATAAAATTACGAAGGAAGAAAAAAAGAATCCATATTAGTCTCAAAAGAAGTGAAGGATTTACTAAAGGTCTTATTCCTTTGTGTACAACAGGCCACATGACTGATCTTTAGCTCTGACATTAAAATAATATAGTAAGTGTGTTCCAGAATAATGGTGTAATTAACTCAAAATGCCTACTGCAAATATAAAAGAAAAACACCTTCAAATATTCAACAAATACCACCTTGCCACGACTATTGTTATCTGCTGCTGCCAATCAGTATTGCTGTGGCTGTACAAAGACTCCAGTGCACCAGACTGTCGCTAATTATGTATATTCAAGTGATTAGCAAGCACTTGTTGCCTTGTTCACACCACCCTCCAAACAGCAGCCTTTGAGAGGAGAATAGACTGTAAATTTATTGAGAGAACACTGTTAATCCTTTGGGGAGAATGTAAATGTAAACAGGACTACTCTACATCAAGGTGCTTTGACAACAAAAATCATCTGCATAAACACATGCTCAACAACAAACAGGTGTTCTATTTCACAACTAGCGCCCATTTGATGCTTTCAAGTAAGCATTATGCACAAACTGTTAGAAGTACTTTGAAACCAGCTGCAATTACTATAATTAGCTGTTTTCCTACACTTTGGTCGGGTTTTTTCTTGTACCTGTTCAGTATTGTGTTGGTTGCAATCTATAAACCAAAGTGAAGCTAAGGTTCTAGCCTCCTGCCTAAAGTTTGCTATCCTCTCAGTTCAGCAAGCCCTATGCTAAGTTCATACTTATTAAAGTGCCACCAGTTAAAAGATGATGTTGGCATTAAATAACAGCTCTACAGCTATCAGGTCACTCATCTAACACTCATCATGAATAGGAAAACAAGGACAATTGCCAAAATAGCAATAAAAAGAAATTACATAAAAATAGTAAACCTTCCACGTTCAGGATTTCCCTTTTTTTACAGAAATATCCCTAGGAACACACAAGATTTTTTTTAATAACAAGAGTTTTACTTCTAGTCCTATCAGACAACGGGTGGTGGAAATCCTTGCTTGCAGACAGCTACTCATTCTAATATGTTCCAAGTAACTGTTTTAAAAAATTGTTTGGTCAGAGTGCACGTATATGAATACAAAATACAAACCACGTCTATCTCCGTTTAAATTTTATTGATATTATGTGTTGAAGCATTTTTCTAGTCTATCTCAGCCTTTCATGGCATCTACACAGCTTAGTTTTCAGCAGTTCCAAATGCTTCACCACAGTGATGCATTTCTGCAGATGAGTTCAACTTGAAAAAGTCTAGAGGCCTTCTCTAAAGTCAAACCATAATGGGCTAATTTCATAAGCCTGGAAGTGCCACCTACAGATAGCTAAAATCCAACTCTCCTACCTTACAGTTTGCCAGATTTTAACCACTGAACCGAATAATATCATATTCGGCATCTGCTGAGAGATTTTTTTTCCTGCAAATTAAAATCTCAACAAGCTAAGACTAGGACTTCTCAGGGAGTAAAAACATTACTGGGAGGAAGGGCTACAGATGATAAACGCAGTACTAAAAGAAGGACAGGCAGCAGAAAGAAAGAAAACTGTTTACCTTTGGTGAAACAGGCAGGAAAATCTACGATCAGCATAAGAAAATCTACAAGAGCAGCTTTCCAAGACCTGGAGACAATCTACTGTTGACCAGTTTATTTGACATCCTCCACCAATGTCAAAATGTACCTGAGGTCCTTATAATGCCTTTTCCGTCTGTAACAAAAGACTCCTGGTTTTTTGGACATCCACGCTGGTTGATTAAGAGTGCTGTATACATTTTTAACCGCCACTACTTTCTTCCCACCAACTTCTGCTCAGCTGGAAATTATAAAAATTCTTCAGTTGTGTTGGGCCAGCCAAGCAATACACACTGTATTCATAGAAATTATTTCCTAAGAGGTCAGAAGAATGACCAAGAAGATTAATAAACGGTTGTAACATTACAAAATAAATTTTAAAAAAAATAGGAAAAAAAAAAAAAAAAGGCAGGAAGCATTGTCTAGAAAATTCCAAGAAAAGACAACTTTTGGGCTTCTTCCAGAGACACCATCCTTTGTGAAGCCCAGAGGAGAGCAAACCAATAGGTACTCTCATTTATCCTACTACCTCTTTTGGCAAAGATGTACATAGTGAACCCAACAATTTCCATTGCACAAGCAACCCCCACAATGACACAAACAATTTGTTTTCTCTGCTGCTTCTTTCTTTCTGTTCTAACAAACAGAAAAATCTGGTAAGTTATAAAAACAAACAAACAAACAAAAAAGGATGACTGTATCTACAGGCTGTATCTTCAAATATGAAGAAACACAAGATTCAGTTACTTTAAGCTTTTCAGGTACACTAACAGCTCTAACATTGTGTTGTATTGGTCATTTTTGTGATTTGTGTTCCTAGCTCTCACTGTGTAATAATCCAAAATAAAATTTCACAATACAGCAGCACTCAGCCACTGAAAAAAGGCAAACACCACTATTCATCCAGCCTGCAGCAAAGCCAAAGCAGTTATCCATGTTTTTGGTAAGGGGTATCTCTTTTACATCAGTTTAATTCCCTGAACCAACACCGCTTGCTTAGATGAACACTGCTGCTAACCAGAAGCCTGAGCTGAAATGCACATGCAAAGGTCGCAATTAGCAGACCCTTCTGTGCCCTTCTAGGGAGAGACACACCTTAGTTTACCTAATCTCAGTGTATCACAATCTCTCCATCTCATCACATGAATTGACACGTAACAGGTTAAGCTAAATCTTCTGATTTTGGAGTAAACTGTGGTAAGAGTCAGAAAACTTGCTACAGAATTTCTGATGGGAACAGTAACTTCTACTGTAACCACACGAAGAGGGGGGAACAAACAGCTGTGAAATGCTCCAACAGCTCCAAGCAGATACACAAATATGGTTCCGTTATTTTATTGTCAAGTAACTCAGCTAAATGCTAAACAGAAAAGACAACTATAAGGGTGTTCACTACGCATTCATATCACCACACAGTTACATGCAGACACATCCGCTTTCTGTTTATTTATGTAAGACTCTTTGTGAGACTCAAAGGCAACTAATTAGGAGAAATAGTGTATTGAATTCCAACATAAGGAGGAGGTTAGCCTGGTTTCCCATTTACATACACAAGTATGTAGCGTTCCTGTGTTTCAAGTAAAAGTTATAAGAGAGAGTATCTAACAGAAGTCACTATCAGCATTTGCAAAGAAATGTACATTTTTTAAAAAGTATTAAAGCTTTAAATAAAAAACTATCAGCATCCTGAAAAATCTGTGCTTATGTTTACATTTACTTTAATACAGGACATAAATTTAAGCATGTATATGAGATCAATATGGTAACATTCTAAAAAAATGCTTTGAAATTCCTAAGTTTAAGAGCATCAGTCAAAGAAAAAAGTAGAAATAATAGTCAGCTATGGGTTCCAAAGAAAAAAACAATTTTAACAGATCATTCTGAGCCTTACAGCACTGGAATTGTCTCTAGTTTATTGTTTCATTATATTCTTCTCTTAAAAACACCTCTTCCACGAATGCTGCATCCAGATTTTTCGTTTTTTGCATGTACTCTGATGAAAGGTGAGATCTTAGAAAGAGTTGGGCAGATGAAAAGCAGAGATATTTTTGCATCAAGCTAAAGTTCTCAACTAACAACATTAACAAGTCTCATAACAGAGTAATGTTTCAAGATTACATTCTTCCGGAACAACAGTATATAGTGGTTACACATGCATTAGATCTGAGGTCAGATCTGACGGCTGGATTTCCTCAGGAAGACTGAGGAACTTCAGGGAGGACCAGCTGCAAAAGCTCAGGTAAGCAAGCAGGGTGAAATCTGAAGGGGACAATCAACCCTTCCTTTCAGGAAGCTGAATTCTGTGAGCAATTTGCTAGCTACCATCCATCAGGAATGAAAAGGTGACTAGCACGAGCCAACATATCACACCTACACAGCCCTTGTGTCTATTTCTCATATTATTTTGAAGTCTTCCTGTTTAAGAGAACTAATTTACAATGCCAGAGAAATTTTGGTTTTTATCAGTATGCTGAAGAAAGCATGAGGAATCTAACAGTGTTGAACATTCTCCAAATGAAGTAGCCCACATTCGTAGCCTGTATGCTTTGTTGGCTAAAGTCTACCCAAAAGTTTTATTGAGGTAAGAATTTAATTGTTGGTAAGAAAAGGAAAACCTCTTTTCAGAAAGTCCCCCTTTTGTGGCAAGGGCTCTATACAGGCTGTGTACATGACTGTCTATTGCAAAAATCAAACATTTAAGGCTGCTAGGATAGGAGATGCAAAGCAACAGAGGAGCTGCAGCTCACAGACTGGGTGACAGAGCAAGCTAAGACCCCTAGCTAATGGGAGCAGTCAGACACTCCCTAGGTTCAGAAATAACAAGCACGGAACAAAGGAGCAACTAAAAAGGTTGCTAGAAACAACCTGGCATGGACAATGCAGTGTTCAAATTAAACACTCCAGAGCACCACAGGCTGCGTAAGGGTGACCCCTAAAGCTCTGTTCATACAGCCCTGGCAACTGGGACCAGTGAACTACCCTGTCCATGAGGCAGGGCACCAACAAACCACATGAAACACAACCAGAGGAACAGGAACGGTGGCAGGCTCCTTTGGCATGGCCTCATAGACAGGAAATTTGGGTTATGGCTACTGCCAACGTTTTGGGCATGGTTATTGATATTATTAACTACATTACCAATGATTCAGACTTCCCAAACTGATCTTTCATTGTCTTTCACCCCTTTTAATTATTTGCTGCAATGGGGAACGTGTTGTTTACAGACCAGCTAGAAAATGTAATTTAGTGTCTTGGTAAGAAATTAAGTTAGTGACATTTAAGTGTTTCTGTAAAGACCCCTCAAACACCTAACAGCATCCTTCCTCACAGACCAAGCTTCTAGAAAGAGTACATTCTCCCTAAAGAACATGTGCTGTAAGTCGTGTTCTCTGGCTGCCTCCATATTTGACGTTCCTCCTAATTTCCTGGAAAAAAACACTCCCTAAAACAGACAAGATCAAAAGCTTACAGAAAACACACACACTCTGTGGAATCGTTCTTCAGTGGACTGGGTGACAGTACTCCAATCAACTGCTTTGTTGTTTAACAAAGAGAGCACTACTTGTACAAATATTTTAAATAAGTACACTTTCAAAAGCAGTTGGTTGAACAGGGTCATCTAATAAATAAAACACCATAATACATTTATAGCTAAGGCGGACTATACGAAATTCGCTTACACCGAAACACCCATGGCAGAGTAAGCATATTGTGATGGAGATCAGAGTCCCCTGCACCACTCTAACCACAGTACAGCAACTCTTTTTAAGCAGCTGTCTTTGTGGTGCTCACTGTCACAGCCCCAAGGCAACGCAGAGCAGTTCCTCCCCTTCCCTCCCGTTCCCAGCACGGGCAGGGGCTTTGAGCGGCTTTGGGAGCAAGGCTTGGGGCTGATGTCATGCTGGAGGCTGCAGGGAGAAACGGTACCAGGGAGTGTCAAACCCTGGCACTGTGCAGGCGATCAGCACAGGGGGCAGGTTGGAAATCTGGCCTGGGACCAGCGAGACTTTAGATCACGATTTCACTCGAGAAGGCAGCTGTAGCAATAAACACAACGTTCGCTTCTGTTCCACGGGATGTCTCAAATGTAAACATTCACTCTATAGCTGAATTCCCGGTTTACATTACACTAAGCACAAAGAAGAAGAAATGCAAATAGCTGACCTCTAGTAAGGCTAATAAATCTCTAAGTGTTAATTCCCAAATACTTTGAGATAATTCCCTTCCCCACTTCCACAAAATGCCTTTAGAGTGACATCACTACGGTTTTAAACAGCAAACTACATTTATGACCCTGAGAAGTTAAACAGAAGGAAGAAACAATGAGTGAGATCATCCGAGGAGAGGGGGGATGTTTCTTTTCACAAATTACTGCCACTTTCTTTTTTCCCTTATTTTTTTTTAATTTTTACTTTAAAAAAAAATTTGCATCCTAAAGCTTTTCTCAGTCTCTCCATTATGTAACAGTTCTTTAGGAAACAGCCAGCTACCCTGACAACTGGGATGTTTTGCCAGAGTGGCTTTGTCTAAATCCTAAAGCAGTACTTGGCTATGCGCTGAGCCCAGTGCCTGCCTGTGATCTGAATGCCAATTAAGAGCGCTGCCCTTCTTGTCTGACAAGTCAGAGACTTAAAGGTCCATCGGAGGTCAGCAAACTGTCTGGGCTACTTTTGTGAGCTTAAGAGACTAAGAAACATAGCCAACAACACGGTCCTTTCCTTTAAGTGTCACGCTGGGCAAAGACCATTTCATGTACAATTGTGATTACGTTTTATTTAAAGCAGAAAGAAAAACATTCATGTTTTACTTCAGTTTGCTCTTAAGTCTTACTTTCATTCCCTGCATCACCAGTAAAATTCAACCTCCTAGTGGGCAGGTAGTGACAAAGACTAAACTACTTGAACTTTGAAGTCAATCAAATAAAAATCCTGAGGTGCATCAGGTGGCCAGTGGGTCAAGGGAGATGATCCTGCACCCCTACTCAGCCATTGTGAGGCCATATCTGGAATACTGTATTTAGTTCTGGGCTCCAGAGTTCAAGAAAGACAAGGAGCTGCTGGAGAGGGTTCAGTGGAGGCCACAAAGACAGTGTGGGGTCTGGAGCATCTCGTATGAGGAGAGACTGAGGGAGCTGGGCCTGTTCAGTCTGGAGAAGAAAAGCCTGAGAAGGATCTCATTGATGCATTTAAACCTCTCAAAGACGAGTGTCAAGAGGATCATGCCAGACCCTTCAGTGGTGCCCAGCAACAGGATGAGGAGCAATGGCCATAGACCAAAACACAAGAAATTCCACCTCAATACCAGGAAGAACTTGTTGCCACTGAGGGTGGCAGAGCACTACAACAATCTGCCCAGGGAGGTGGTGAAATCTCCCAGTCTGGAGACATTCAAAACCCACCTGGACATGTTCCTGTGCAACCTGCTCTAGGTGACCCTGCTTTGGCTGGGAAGGTTGGACTGGATGATCTCCAGAGGTCCCTTCCAACCCTAACAATTCTGTGATATCCAAAATTCAGTTAACAAGATTAACAAGAATTCATAGTAAAATACAAAATAATTCCAGTTTGGCATATGGATACTAACTCTACTGTACAGGCTCTATATTATTTGACTCTCCAGCTTTCCTATGAGTCCCCGTTCAAAGAAGTCCTATATCTTTTACTTGTATTTTTTGTTGCAAATAATGAGAAACAGTGCAGCAGGCCAAAACACACTAAAAATGCTGTTTGCCTGGATTTGTTATAAACACCTTGAAATACTCTGCTTTTGACATTTTAAAGAGATATTTCCATAGAGAAACAGATATCTAATTTATCACTATCAGGAGTTATAAGGAAGGAGTAACTTCCTTTCCATTCTTTCACATAGTTTCTTCTCTTGGAGGCAGAGACAATTATCTGGTAGCTACACAAAATGTTATTTTCCTCCTTACTATTGCTTTTCATGTAAACAGCGAAATCTTTGTCTTATGAGCTCTACTGTGAATGTCAGATTTTTTGTAAATATTTAGCTAAAACTATGAGCTGAGACAATTTTCTAATCTAATAAACTACCATTTACATTACCTTTCCATTGTAATTGGCACTTTAAGCTTCAGTTCTTCTCATGGGAAACTGCAGTTTAAACAGTGAACTTTTTACACATGAGCATCTTTAATTAACCCCCAAAGGAAACGATACCTTGTTTTCCAGGATGATGAAGACAACTAAATTTTGCACCAGGTATTACTCTATCGTTTCCATGAAGGCTTAGTGAGAATCCACATTACTGGATATTAACACACATTCCAGAGATAAGACGAAGAAGAATTGGAGTGTGGCTACTGATTTTTACAATGCCTTTTCATTTCAGACACTACGGTTCAAAAATTAATGAAAAAAAAAAAGGAAAACTGGTCATTAACTTGTCAGATAATACCACAAATTAAAGAGATATTTAAAGGAACAGTTTTGCTGAAACCAAGGCTAGATCTCCCACTGAGAAAGGCTGCTAATATGTGTTTGAACTTGCAAACTCTTCCTTGTACAGCTACATTAAGAACTTACTGTGATATATTTTTGGCATATGATCTTGAGGAGGAGGTTGCATTTTTCCTTTATTTTACCTACAGTAATTCATTCATTCTGAATGTTACTGTGAGCAAGAGGGAGAACTGGTATGGAGTAACACTTACGTAATTGATTTTAAAAAAAACTGTGTGATATTTATAAATATATAGATGCATATTTAAAGTTGCATTAGAAATACTGAAATGAAAACTAAGTTATAGAGCTGTCTTTAAGAATTTAATCAAGCATAGCTTGTATTTTTTTTTAGTCCATCCCCTTCATTATAATATCTTAATTTTCCTCATATCTCAAAATGTATATCCTAACTCCTGACCAGAAAAGGAATTGCAGAGATATATCCCCACATAAAACTTAGACAAAATATTCTGAAATCTTTCTCCCAACTTTTAACTCATGATTCCAGTACTTCTGCCACAGATGCCTACAAAACATGGTATGCACGTCTCATATGAGTGAGCTCCTCTCTGAAGCTTCTAGCTTTTAGATGACACATCTTTAACTCGTGTTCACTCTTCCACACTCACAGGCTGTTGAGGTCTTGTGGAAGTCTTCCCTTTTAATTAAGTGCTGAGCAAAATGCTTCTTAAGTCAGTGTTGTAAAAAGCCCCTCAGATCTCACAGAACAGCAACTGAAATTGCATTAACATTAACATAAACAGTGCCTCAGGGCCAAAACATCAAATTTCCATTACACAAAATTGAGGCATTCTCTGCCCCAAATAAGTATTATGACCTTCCAAAATAATCAAGGTGGCCTTGTATGACCATGGAAAAACAACCCTTTATCTGATGAATTTCACAACCTCGAAAAAAGCAGGAGCAAGTTTCTGAGGAAAAAAAATAAATAAATAAACCCTGCTCCAATCTGTTACCCCAAGTATTCAAAGTCTTCAGCCATGCTTACAGTACTGCTGAAAGGCACATGCCTGACACCCCTTCCACAGCAACACACACCTTCAGGTTCACAGTCAGTGGACAAATCACTGACTGACAGCAGTGGAAGACAAACTCCTTGAAGAAGAAATTCAAAGCTTCCTCCACAATTTCAGGTAATCAGTTCCCCAGTGCTCTTGTCCTGGGGTGAATTCCCCGTGGTTTTTTAAAAAGTGAATTTTCCAAGTTTTGCAGCTTTTGTGTTAGACCAGACCTGCAGTACTAATTTATCTTATCAGCCTCCTGATTATTGGTGAGCATCAGGAAAAGCAATATATTTGAGTGAAAGCTATTAAGAAAAGTAACATTATGAAACTAACTGCTTACTTTAATCTCCCTCTTTTGTCTTCTCTCCCAGTATCCATGCAGCACCACAGCAGTCATAGGAGAAACTATCCTACATACTGACATCACTTAAAATCCTCTGAATACATGGCCACAACATCCACATCCGCTAACAGACAAAATCATTGTGCTCAGCACTATGCAGCAGCAGTTGAAACACGTAATTTCAAAGGGATGTCGACCAGCAGAGTATCAGCTGATGTCTGAAATACAAAGAGGCCATGCAGGTTTGACAAAGTCTCACTGTTAAAGCACATTTTACTTGGGGGGGGGGGGACAACACACCAGATTTTTATATATTTGGGATACCTATTGTGATGAATATATTGAGCACAGCAGAGCAGCAGTTTGCTATGTGGAATATAAATCATACAGGTAAGCCACCTTACCTAGGTAATTTCATCTGGATTAATCTTTTTAGGAACAAAGAAACAAAATATATTTTCTCCAACTCTTTTTCTCCCTCAGTTCTTCTCCAGTCTTTGTCATTCTGTAATTTCATTTCTAGCCCTGTTCTTACATTTCAATCTCTGTTTACTCACTTTGTGTAAATACAAAGCTACTGTTCTTTCAACTTTTAAGGAACTGCCTGTAAAACAAAACCCCAAGTCTCATTCAAGCCGACAAACATACAGAGACTTAGCAGAACAATTTTCTGCAATATTAAAAGCCACTGTACTACATTTTCTTCCCATGTGAAGCTGTCCACTGCATGAAATCTGTAAGAAGCAATTGTAAAGAAAGAGATTATCCTTGACACAATGGACATCATAAGAACATACGAACACAAAAGTTGCGTTCACAACTGAATCACATTCCCTATCTTTTGCTAAAAACTCTGCATATGACAAGGGAAAAAAGGAAAAGTTCTGAGACAAAAAGATCGACCAAAGATGTGTTTCAGCATGCTGAACAACTGCATGATTTTGAGATCAGGTGAGAACTTCTTACATGCCTTCACAAGAAATTCCATAAATGTCTGATGCTGATCATCACCGCTTCTTTCCGATAACTTCCGACCTTTCCGCAGCAGCCCATATGTGTACATTCATTGCCTCCTCTTCAGATAACTCTGACTTGAAAAGGATTTTAGTTACTACAGATATTCAAGTTGGATCATGTTTTTGAGGATTTTCACCCAAGTGGCTGTGCCAGAAAATCCTGCCTATAAACTTCTTTATGTCTACATGTTAATACAAGAAACTGCATCAAGTGCTTTATCAAGTCTTTTCCTGCTAAAAGACAAATGAGTTAAGCAGTGTAAAAGGCAGCAGCTGTCCTTCAAAGCAAATACTCTTTGCTTTCTCGACTATCCTTTCTAACCTTTGGTACTTCACAAAGGATGGTCTACCTCTGCATTCCTTTAGATGTGTTGGTAATTCAAGAAGTGTTACCTAGGCAAATTTTCTGAGCCATTCTGATTTCCTCTACACTCTTCCAATATTAATGTGGCTTAAAGAAATTCTAATTTGTGTTCCAATTGAGATCCAGAAAAACTGAAAACCAAAACACTTGACATCTGAATTGAGCAAATTAGTATAAGCGACTTTCAAGAAAAAAAATTAGTGGGCAGACAAATAAGCTTGGAAAAATTGTCAAAACAGCCTCTGTAAAAAGAAATAACATCTCAGAAATCAGAGGTTTCTTTTTTAAGACTTAGTAAGCATTTAGATTAGAAAAAAATCCAATTTATATAGACTGCCCAGGTTTCCAAACAATACTCAGCAATGTACTTAACCTAAAAATCCTCGATCTCCACCAAACAAAAGGGATGACCTTCACAATAAAAATAAATAAAACAAATTTTAAAAAGTCAGAAAGCAGGTACAAAAAGTCAGAGTAAGTGGTCAGTTTTCACAACGAAAATCAAGGTCATCACTGGAAACTTTCAGTGACCTACCCTTGAATCCAAGATATCAGAGATGATCAGTAAATGAAGGTAACGGATGGTGAACCAAGGCTGATGATGACACAAAATTGTCCTGGCTAGTAAAGAGGAAAGCCAGCTGTGAAGAACGGCAGAAAGTCTTAATATCTTTCCTTTTTTTTTTTTTTTTTGTTTTGTTTTTACATTTTCTCTAGCATCAAATATTAGCCACTATCAGAGACAAGACATGCATCAGAGTAACGTAACCACTGGTGCTATTTTTAGTTTGTCATTAACTTGCAGGAGACCAGGTCACCTGTGTCGACAAAAGCAAACCAAGTCAATAGTCAGCTCCTAGGTGAATGTTCCAGGATTTGCACTGTCATGACATCTATTTTGGAGATGGATATTGTTAAACGGGTTCTGTTTGCTTCTAATGGCTTCTCATGAATGACACTCCTAGGCAGGGGTATTCTATTCAGTATCAAAACATTTTAGAGATTCTTTCTCAAATCCTGGTCTCTATCTACAGGTGGAACTATAAACCCTAGGAAACAGAGGCCACATCTCTCAAAAAATAGAATCAGAGCATTTTAACTTTTGGATGCAAGCACTGTAACCATGAGTACTGTTTATTTCAAGCCTGGATGGAGAGAAGAAAAGTCATTTTCCTGTGTGAATCTTAGCTCTTTCATACTGTTTCAGCAAGAGCTGGCCACACTTCAGCCCCATTCACTTCAAATGCAATTTCCAAATTACATAACACTCTTACAGACTTCTTACATTAAGAGAACCAGTTGTGAAAAGGAAGTAACAACTCTGCCACCACCACATACCTAGAGAGCCTTGCAAGACATCAAAGACAAAGAGTACAAACTCTTTTCTTACCACCTGTGCGAACAAAAAAATCCAAGTGTCATCTACTGTCAACATCACTCTCTGGTCATCTGGACTGCAGACTTGCAGAGTGCTAAACAAGATGCTGGGCATCCTCCTCCTCCCCTGTGTGCTGATTATCTACGCTGTCACACCAGACACGTTATTTTGACAGACCAACAAGTCTGGACTTCTGGGGCAATCAAGAAATTACCACTACCCATTTTCTTTGCACAATTAATATTAGAAATAATTTTCAAAAATTACACCTGGTGTTAAACGATTTTAAGGCTTTATCAAAATTCCAGCTATTTTATTCCAATTAAATGAATAATTACATGTATGTATGTAGTTTACAGACACTCTAAAACACATTTACAATTTAAAAGCTGTTTGAGCTCTGTATTGATTTACCTACTATGGTTTTGTCAAATAAATGGAATATTCATGCTCAGCTTAAGCTTATGTGCTCTTAAATTATAAGTCTGTATTTTGAAACCTTTCCTTACCGTGTAAGTCAATTCCTTTAAATTACCTCGTGCTTTTCAGAGAAGAATATGCCAACCATTGTTCAACCTCTTTACCTTCCTCCTTCACAGTGTAGGAGTTACCAATCTCTGCAACAAAATCTGAGATTGTTAAAGGGCAGCATCCCCATATTGAAAGCATGAAGGAGCACACAGAAGCATGACTGACACCACCTGCTTGAACAGTAACCTCAGCAGTCTGAGCCAATTCCCACATCACCTACAGGGACCCTTTCCACTAATTTATCTGAATCTGAATACAAGTTGAAACAAGTTAAGTCAGTTATTTCTCAGGAATTAGGGGAAGGTACACAGTCATGCTATTTTATAAAGACATTATAATAGATCTTCTATCAAAGATCTACAATCTGTAGGCTTTGAAATTTGACTTGGAACTTGCCATTTGGCAGAGAATTCACTGGATGTCAGAGATGCCTGTAGGTAGAGCCATCCAGATCTTATTAATATTACTGTTTATATACAGATACATATACTCCACATCTGCAAGGATAAGACTTGTTGAGCCTGGCAGCCCAGTTCTCCAAAGGCGTGTTACACAGGCCACTTTCCCTCCCCTGATGTAGAGACCAATTGTTATTTCCTGCAATTGCTCCTTTTGACAATCCATTTTCTGCAACATAATGAGAGCAGAGGGGCTCCTCCTTGCACTCCAAGTATTACCTTTAATGATGTCTGGGTAGTAGTGAGATGAAGGAAGCAGTCCACATGGAATAATTCACACCAGGACAAATGCACTGCAGAATTCTGAATGAGGCAATGGGACAGCAGGTGATAAAAAGAACAAGCTGTCCAGAGTACGTACTTGGATGGCTGGAACATATAGAAGTTGAGAGAAATTCAAAACTGTCACAGAAATGAGCTGAAAGCATGGAGCAACAGCTGGGACTCACAAGGTTCTGAGAAGACCCAGAGCAAGAAGAGGGCCAGATTTGGACTGCATACATGCAAATGAAGAGGAGCAGGAACAACCAAAAGAAGAGAATATGAATCTTGAAGGACAGGGCAGATATGGGCTTGTTACAGCCACCAGTTACATGTTTCAAGTGCAAATGTCTGTTCTAACCCAAACTGAGAGACAACGCCACATGATGCTTTTCAGTTGGCTTTTAAATACAAGTCACATCCAAAGCAAACTCCTTTAAAAAGCTGACCAGGTAGTTACCAAGTATTCAAGAAGTTTAAAAAAATGCCAGAACTAAAGCTGACTACACAGGTTTAATTTCAGATACATACATATTACCATGGGAACTCCGCTCCTGTCACTGAGAAAAAACTACTCAGTATTTCCTTTATTCTTTATTTTAGAGTTGGACTCCACTTTGCTTCATAATATCTAATGTCTATTAAAATTCTCCAGCAGATACACTGAATTTAAGGACTTTGACACACAGTTACTTATTAGAAAGTTCACTGGGTATGCATATGAAACATAGTCTTAATTCTATGTATTTACATTTGACAATCAACTTTCCATGTTACATTATTATTTACCCACATTTTAATTCATCTTTTTATTTCAAAGAGTAACTGTTGGCATACTGTATTTTTTCTTGCATATCTGTGTCTAGAGATCTCCCCAGAGAAGAAAAACCAAAACCACAAACAACACCCCATAAAAACCAAACAAACAAAAAAATCCAACAACAACAACACAAGGAAAATCCCCAAACTCAATGGCAACTGCAGTAACTGCATTCAATCACAGTATCAAAAAACTGAAAACTGTAAAGTGAGAGAAATTGTCCCAGCTCATATAGAATAAAAAATACATGAGTGCATCTTTCACAGCATTGGACTGCTGAGGGAAACGTAGAAAGAAAATGAGCAATTTCCCTTACATATTTTCTGCAATTGCTTATTTTTTTCAATGGGTAACAAAGAGTTGGAATAAAACATTCCTATTTTCTTGAAAATGAAAAAAACCCTTGCAAATGGTTCATATTTCACCCCCAGCGCCAAGAAAAACCCCAAACCACAAAAAAATTACAAACACAGATCTGCTTCTCAATAAGAAATGTCATATGCCAAATGTGATATTTTAACATTTGAATGCTTGGAATTATTTCAATACTCAAAGCTGAAAGACTGTTTTAAAGAGAAAACAAACAAACTAATAATAATGCTTTCTTGCTTTCTGTTCTTCTGAATTCCTTTTAAAAAAATAACATTATGGGGCTCATATCAGGCAAATTAAGCTTACGCTGTGATCTAACATCTCTAACAAAGTGATCAGCAACAGAACAGGAATTTATTCTACATTATATCCATTTCCCACATGAAACTATGAGGATCTGTCTTTCATGTCTCTTCGTAAACTAATGCTCATTCCACATGCTATAGAATTTAACTGGTATGATGTACATTCTCAATAAAACACACTTTATCTTCCTAAACAAATGCAGAAGGCAAATTTGTCTACCATAACAAACAAATTTGTATACCTTTTTTAATTATTCGTTTCATAACTTAAGACTAAATAATACTCAACTGAACATTCGAAGTTTTAAGTAGGGAAGTGGTTTGTCGATATTATTTTTTACAGTCTTTCAACTCAGAAGAAAAGCTCACCAATAGTGGGGGGGGAAGGTGGGGTCTGATGGTGATTTCTTTTACATTCAATTCATCAATATTTTCCTTCCTCCTATGATTTATCCAGCTATCAGTAACCACTATGAGAAACTCAACCTTTCATTGTAGCATATAATTGTGTTCTTTATACAGTATGTTTTTATTACCATCCATTAAAAAACCTGGTTTTATCCTTCAATAAATATACCATAGCATTTTGCAGTAAAGTGATATCTGGTAGAGAAAGAAACATATCAGAATGATCTTTTTATCTGGCTGATGCACAATCAATGATCCTTCCTCCACAGATGGCTATGAAAGCATCCAAAAATGCTTAGATGTGAGAGTTCATCATGTGCCTCAAGATGCCTTTTTTTTTAATTAGATTTTTAACATACACTCTCTGCCCTGATCACTAGTCCATTCTTGGCTTCAGTGATTTTTAACAATAAATAATGAAATATGTGAATAGCTGAAGCCCTGATCTCATCACATCTGGCCTCACAATTCATGCACCAGAAGTATAATATTGATGATTTCAGAGGCGAGCACTCCGGAATCAAGCACACCTACTTGTAGGCAAAAATAAAAACATACAAATGTCACCTGCAGGAAACAGCTAAAATAAAAATATACATTTGTCTCATGTACACAGCACATCAGGCTTATCAAAATTGCACATTAAGTGTGAACTGAATGAACATTAAGCCTGCCTCCCCAGCCCGTCACTCTACCTGTACTGTCAACAGGTACTCATCACTTCCTGCTACTGAAAGAACTTATTCACAAAGTTCAGTTTAGTTTGTCAAAAACTCCACACACCAAGAAACATATTAAAGCTTCCTTTTTACAAAAATTACCAAAAAGAGAAGCGTAATCACTGCAGGAAAGAATGCCCAAACGACACTGTGCACACTGCTGGATGTCTTGGCTGCGTGAACAGGGCACTCCCGTGGCACCGAGGAAGTCTTGTCTTCCTCAGGCTGTTTTCCTCTCCACTAATATCCCAGATGCCAAGACACAATCCCGTTTGCTCCTTCTCAGCAGTGGGAGATTTTCTCTAAGTATCAGCACATTTTTTTTCACTCTCCTGTAAGAAGAAATGGATGGCCACATTCAAATAATAGCCACTACCATGCTCCTAGTAAAAGTTAAAATCCCTTGGGCACCTTCTTTGCTCTGTAGCCACAGTAAAGGCTGCATGAGAAAGCCTCAAAACTAAAGCTGCAGCCCTATGAAGTCAGATGCTGCGATAATCCAGCATCCTCCCCAGCAAGGCAAAATTTATGAGCAATAGAGTTCCTTTAGAACCAAATTAACTGTCATTTTCATTAAAAAAGAAAAAATAAGCCAACCCACAGCTTGCGTTTCAGTTGATACTGAAATACAGAAAACAACATGACTTGCAAAACAATTCTTCTTCAACTCAGAACACAATTCCCACTTAGCCTCCATCAACATGCATCTTTTATCTTCTCCCATCACAAACAGTAGCTTCCTCATGCATCCATTACTTTCTCCATCCCTACCCAAAACCCACTCCTCCACCCTTCTCCTTCCATTTTGTTCCTCATTTCCACCTGAAACATTCTTTCCTTCCTCATTCACGTGTCACTGTCACTAAATTATTCTATCCTGAATTTCTCATTCTGCTTGTTGACACTGAAATAATAAAGCTTGAAATTTGCTCTAGATTATTATAATAGATAAATGAAACTTAAAACCAGGTAAAGCTTCTGATTACTTTAATGACAAAATAGAACACTTGTTTACTGTCTTACAATCTTTATTTACAGCCTCCTGAGGAACAGCAGAACTGCCTCTCTAGAAACATAATACAGTTTATTAGGGCTATGTAGACTGACTCAGAAAGTGTTCCAAAAATACCTCTGTCCTCCTTTTTATGACATAATAGATGACAACAGCTGATTTAAGTAAATTTCAATATATTACATATAGAGGGAGCAACATGCATTTTCTACCAATCTCTCAAAAATATTTGACACTCCTACTTGGGGGACACGCATCTAAACATTTTGTGGCAAGTTTCACATTTTATAAAGAAGAGGTCAAAATTAACATAATTGCAATTAATGCTATAAATATCAAAAGGCTGTCACAGACGAACTGTCCACCTCAGTAAATTTCACCAAGGTGCAGTACTGTGGTGGCAATAGTTTTTAAATTTCTTAAAAACATATAAAGAATTCTAGTTCATGCACAACAGAAAATGAGTTTAAATTGTAGTAACAAAGAACCACTAATAGAAGAAGTGAAAAAATGGAAAGTCTATATTTAACTTGGTGCTCAGTCATTAGAAAGGTGCCCCATAACGACCATATGTTACTCAAATATGTTATCACACCTACAATTTCATCATATGTCTCCCAAGAAATTAATGAGCTCTAACTTTTTCAACTTTGACAAAAATGTCTGCAGTAAGTCAGATTACTAGCTGTTGCAAATGCTTCAAAATTCAAAGCTTGCCTCAGCTTTTATTTAACCTTTTAATTACAATCATTGAATAACATTTGGAGGGCAGATGTTCCTTTTTTTTTGCATGTGTGGTTATTAATAAAAAGACCATTTATTTTAAATTAATATTTCTTTTTCAAATACAAAAATGCTACAAAGACAATCTTTATACAGCAAAGAATGGATACATCAGCAACACTAAAATACCAGTTACCTTAATGAGGAGGAATAACCTGAAGAGAATGAATTCCAACAAAAAAAAAAAAAAAATCACATGGTGTGATCCATTTACAATAAAGAACTAGAGCAGATCAGGAATCGCTGCTGATCTGAATATACTCAATCAAGACAGAAGAGCTCACCTTTCAGCGGTCACCTCAGGCCAGAAAAAACAGTGAGAATTATGTTTAAACTTGACATAGGCATGATGAGAATTGAGTCATTCCATATTTGCCTTTTATTCCATAAAATATAAGGGGAAAGTTGCACGGATATGGCATCAAAAAGCAATGTTATATAACCTAAGCTAACAGTACCCACTAAAATGCCAAGTTCGGTGCATAAACTACAAGGTCAAGCCTACTTCACAAAAACTGTAGCAGTCTGAGTAGATGTCATTCACAAATCTGATTTATTTTGTTGGATAGCGGGAGAAAATCTGCAAAATTTATTCCTACAACTTCTTAAGTCTAAAAATTACCTAATAAATCACTACTTATTGAAGAAATAATAAAGTTTTTTAATACAAGCATATCAACATTCTACATGTTTATATCATAAAACACTGAAGTTTCAGACTTGTTATCAACAAAAATAATAAAAATTGAATTAATTTTACAATCTATACTTTCTCAATTCTTAAAAAATAGTAGGCACATCAGTACAGAGTTCCTTGAAGAAAATTTGTACTTCACTGTAAAATCATCAAACATTTGAAGAGAAAGAGGTAACAGCGCTGCTGAAGGCTTGCATTTAGAGTTCCTTGAGGAACAATACTATAAAGTCATTAATTTTGCACAGAATTAACAGCTGAAGGTTCAAGGGACAACCAACACTTTCAATGAAAAGGGTGAAACAATAATGTTTCAACCAAGTTTTCTTAAGGTAGCATGACACGACGTGTCACCATAAATAATAAAATAATTCAATAATTTATTGTTTTCTCCTCCAAACTCAGAGGAAGGTTCCTATCACTTCATCCACTGTCAAAACTACCTTTTATACATGCATGAACACACATAAGGAAACACTAAAATGGAATATATTTTCCAAAAGTTCTGAAGATAGCTATTTCTGTGATTGTCTATAGGTTTTAATAACCAATTATAAAGGTTAAGCCAAAACTTCAGATAAACCTACCCTTTTTAAATTACATACAAGAATTTTTTAAAAAATTAAATGAATTTAACAAACGTGTAATGATACCATAACTAATTTAAACTAATTGGAAGGAAGGAGGAAAGGGGAAAGGGAAAAGAAAGATGAGAAGAAAATATCCTTGTTATTTTTTAAAGAAAAAAACTTGAGTGGGGAAAGGGGGGAAAGGATGCTGAACTTTCATTCTAATCCTCTGCTTCTTTTCTCTATAAATGTTTATATTTTAAAGTACAATGTGTCACTATGCAGTATTTCTAGTTAAATCTGTTACTGTATAGTTTGGTTTAGAAAATATCATGGGCCAATTATGGTACAACATGATCATATTCAAACGTAATTTCTGTAGCATGAAACATTCAAGGCCAATATGAGAGTAGAAAATTGATTTTAAAGTAAATATTGAAAATACACGAAAAGAAAAATTAATGCGTGAAAATTCATTACTACAGTTTTACTGTAAATAATTTTTTTAAATCATACTTAAAAATTAAAAGAAAAAATACTGTCTAGACAAGCTTGCTAAAAGCAGCAAACCACTAGTATCACCCACCCCTTAGCTCACTTAATCCCACATTATAATTCCAAGTAATTTTTCTATGTCTGATTTGAGAGGAACTGTCCTCAACACTGAAAGCCAAACTAACTGGACCATCTGCAGGCGGCACTACTAATTTTTACGTGTTTATCCTACACGTTTCACATATCAAATGAAGTCTCCATGTAGCAGAAAAAAGTCTGGGATGAAAACCATGCACTTATGTGTGTTTCTACCTGAAAGATACAATGGAGTTCACAATATTATTTTCTAATAACCAGACTACAAACACTTGAGTACAGGTATAAAGAGAGAAAAGCTGCTTCCTTGCCCTCAGCTGGGCAGGTGTTGATTCACATCCCTTCAGGCACGTTCTGAAGAAGATGACACTCAGATAGAAATCATAACTACCTTCGACAGAAATCCTCACAAAGGCATGTATTATTTCCTTAAGAGTGCTTTGAAGGCAACACAGAAATAGCTGTGCTACATAAAAAAAAAAATATATCCTCCCAACAAACTTATTTTTAACTGAAATGGTGTGTGCTAGTAATATCTATTTATTTTTAAAAAGCAGATTTTAATGTTTACCATCATCATCTAGTTCCGTTTTTCTGAGGTCAGTCAAACAAAGAGATGCAATAAAAAATCATAAAAAATCAACTGTGATTCAGACTGCTCTGAGTGTATGAATAAACAAACCAAAGACACTATGCAAACCACGTTTTAAATGGTAGCACAAAATTTAATTTGGTATTCTCAAGCAACCATCTTTATACTTCTAAATCAGTGACCTTATGACAACCATTAATAAACAGTGTCCAGATTTTTAGTGGCCAAAGACCTATTTCATAACTTTAATTAACCTCTTTGTTAATATATGCAGCGCCTCCAAATTTTTCACAATTCCCTGATTTTCTTTGGAAAAGAAAACAACAAACAAAGGAAATCCAGAAAGTTCCTTCACTACCAATGCCCACATATTCACTTTTCCTGCCCTTCCACAAACCCCATGTGCCGGGTGGATGTATCTGCAAGGAAACTGTCAGTCCCTCCAAAGAAAGATTTTCAAGGAACAATTTTCACCTCACACTGAAAACGAAGACCTTTTGAGATCAAAGATCAGTAGAAATTTTCTGTGTTTCAACTCATATCTACAAAATTCAAGAAAACCCAAAGAAAACCTCAAAGGATACCATACTATCATCAGCATAGCAAAAGGATGCCTACAGGGGGAGGAAATAAACCCAGGAATGTTCCCCCTGCTCATCAAGTACTGAGCACCTTACACATGGATCCCTGTAGCTACTCCCCTTCTCCACAGGGAAGACTGTTCATTCTTCCAGTGTCCCTGAACACAGCACAAACTGAAATCCAAACAAACTGAGAGCACTGAGAGGAAAGGATTCTGCTCTGCTTGCAGGCCAGGTGAATTATGTGCATTATCAGGATTTTTGCCAAAGACAATCCAGACTTTTCCCAGCACAGGGGCAAAAAAAGACACATTCCACCAAAAAGTTTCTGAAAGTGCCCCAGTTAAACTCTCCAGATGTAATTTCTTTTGTAGCAATCAGACTTGATTTGTTAGTTCACATCCTAATCAAAACAAAACAGGCAAAAATAATTTGCTTACTGATGACACTTTTTTTTCTTAAAAACTGTCTGCCTTTTTCACGCTCTTCCTCTCCCACTTTCGTGTCATTGAAATAGCGACTGACATCAGAAAGCAGCTGTGCTGCACACACCCCACCACCGTGCCACAACTGCACAAGAGCCTCCCAGCCTCCCTCGGAAAAGCTGAAACCTAATTAGGATGCTTAAGATAGCTTTATGGATATTGCAAACGATAAATAACTAACCCAAACATACAGGCTATCACAAACGCAATGGATAATTTTTCAATCTTTTTAATCTAAAAATATTCTGGTGTTCCTACATATTCCACAGAAAACAATCAATGCCACTTGAAAAACTGCTTGCTTTTCCATTCTGCACCTGCGCTCTTCTGCTGTGAAAGTGTGTTTTGCATCAAGATTTTTATCACCACTTCTCAAGGTGGGTTGAATTAGAGTAACAGTATTTCTGGAAAACACACCACCAATATCCTATGAGATTCCTTCACAGATCTAAGTAAGCAATAAATTGTCCTCTTCACGTTTTTAAGAATATTTTATGACTTTGTCTGTATTCTATGAGTTTGCAATTATGTGAACAATACACTTAAAAAATTCCATTTTTAACATTAAAGGAATTATGTACATAAAAAATTACATAACCTTGTAATTTGGTGAGTAAGCTACATGAGCATAATTCTGTATAATTTGAGGGCAGACCCTAACTCTTTATTCAGGCACCTGAATAGTTAAGACATTCCAAGGTGTAAACATCACGGACTCCACAAAAAGTTAATACATCCAGCAGGGTAGCAGTATCTTCAGAAAAACAGGAAGCCCTACCCTTAGGGATGTAAAATTCTGGTATTGATGTTTCAACACCCTGGTGACTAGAGAGAGACGGGAGAAAAGGAGAGAACACAAAATGCATTACTAACAAAGATTTTACTCATTCGGGTAGCGTAACAGCAGAAGACTGGTGAAAACAGAAGCTATGCCTAATCCATCACTCATCTTAAAGTTCTCTCAGCAGCCACCTGCACAGGTCACAAGAGCTGAATTCAAGCAAAACCCTGCTGAGATGCAGGGATGTGCGTGGCTCTTCTGCCCGTAAGAGGCACCAGCCACAGGCAGGAGGCATCCATAAGAAGCCTCAAGGAACCCAGCACCAGTCGGAAGGCAGAGGATCTGCTCACCTGCAAGGTCCAGGCTTTTGTTCAGTTTCCTGCTATTATTTTTCACCCTTGAATTCCAAAAGTATTTGTATTTAAAATGCAGTGCCACATTATGTGGAAATCTGTAATTTTAAGGCAAAATCACCACTGTAAGAAGTAAGGCTGTACCACACCAGAGAAATGCACTGGCAGTGATTCAAATCCATCTCAACAGGGCTCGGGACAGACATCAGAGATCTTCACAGGCAAACCCCCTCATGGAACATAAGCATCCAATGACATTATAGAGTAACATTACAGAGTTTGATTCAACTACTACAGGCTTTGGTACTTTTATCTATGCAGTCACTCACTGTACATGTAAAACGTTAAGATATGCTCACAGTTTCACACACAACAATACTACAAATTCCTAGGGGAGCTTTAGGCATTTAAATATATTTTCTGTCTGGTCTCATTTAACTATCTGAAGCTCACTGATGAACTTTTTTAATGTATTCACTAGCAAATTTTTTATCATTAGAGATATATTAAATATTTCATAGTTATTACCTGCTTCCCTTAATGCAATACAACTCACAATTTGCCCTTCTTACATGAACTGAAATGATTTTATTCACAGGTCTTTAACCAGGTCCTTCCTCTCCACCCCAAATATTGACAACTAGAATAGTCAGCATGTTAAATGCTATCTGTGTCTATCACCACACTTCCGTAAGGTTTCAAGTCTTCCAAATCTAATGGCAACAAAGCAAAAAATTAAGGTAGTATGGTGTAATTATGAAAATATTTCTCCATATAAGGATCATATTCATAGCACAGATATTTGTACCAAACCACAAAGAACCTTTCGGATATGGTAAAACAAGTGAATATTTGAAAATATAAATAATTTCCAATTTGTACTTTGTGAAAGTGTACTAATTCACAAACACAATCCCCACATTCCATTAAGCAAACCTTACTTTATAGAAGGGAATAAAAAATGCAGCTCTTCCTGTATATGTTTTCTGAAGAAATTATGTCTATCAAAATGAGTTCTAAAAGCAGAAAAGGCACAATTTGATACCACAAAGTTAAAGTGAATTAGGACAGGATTCAAAATTTCTCCAATATCACCATTTTACACTACTTCAGTGGTGGTTTATCTATCAGTGTGCTTATATTCTTAGAAAAAATCTACACTGTTAAACTGCAAGAAGACTGTTCATGTAAGGTTTTTTCATCCAGGAAAATCATTTACGTAGCATGCAGTCAAAACAAATTAAAGAGAAGTATCATCTAGATTGCTGAAAACAATGCCAACTGGGCCACTGGACACTCATATCCAATAAAAACAATTTGATTTTGAAGTAAGTTTATGAAAATTTACACTATCAGCAAAGTTTGAAGTCCTGCTTCTCCTATTCTTGTGTTTCATGCTTCTCAGACGAGTGACTTCAAAACTGAGAAGTAGGTCTCAAAGCTGATTCACACTCCCAAAACACCTGACTCATTTGGAAAAGCATTAGCTGATTATGGAGCCCTTATTATGTCTGGCACTATAAACAAAGCATCCAGCTACATCCATAGGTAAGAATGAAACAGACAGAAACTTTTTTAGACTACTTCCAGCAACTGAAAACAAATTTTGAAGCGTTTAAGGCCTGTAAGAACAAAGAATGGAAAAGGAAATTACTACTTTACACGGAACAAATGAAATAAAATCCCTGCTGGCTAGCTTTCTCAAATTTTAAAAAAAAAAAAAAAAGGAAATTTTAAAAAAATCCAAAAAGGGAGAAATAATGATCAGCTGTTGGAAAAATAGCTTTAATGAGCACTTGTAGCACCACATTAAAACACCCAATTTGCTTAATAAGTAGGGAATGTGAGTCTAAAACTACAAAAGGAGTGTGAAATCCCATGCTACAACAAAAACTGTATCAGAAGAAGACAGAATGCAGTGAATTTAAGTAGAAATCCATATGGAAACATAGAGTAACTTCCAAGGAAAACCATATCAAGCTTCATGTCTCCAGTTTAGTAATACACGGCACTAGCCATCTCCAAAATAATCCAAGCCCTCCAAAGTACACGCTTACCAATGTATCCTGTCTGAAGTCCCAGATGATGTAGATCAGGCAAAGCTGAGGGCTGGGACTGGGAGGAGCAAGAAGGGAGACCAGAACGAACAACTATCAGAAACAGAGTTTCCTGCTGGCTACACATTCCTAGGCACTCACAGATTGGGCACCTGTGATCAGCAAGTTAAACCTGACTGACCTGGCTTGGGAGCTGGGATCCCAAACGTTTCTGTAGATACCCAAAGGCTGAAGCTGTGAACTTAATGTCAAAAATTACTGCTTTATGGGGAAAATAATTTTTTTTTTTTAAAAAAACAACCTTCTCCACATCTCTGCATTTAGGTCCCAACTGCTGTGCAAATTCCTGCTAATGTAGGTGTCCTGTTGAAGCAAAGCCTACCCATTGCAGGAAATCCCCACCTTTTAATAGGGCAGAACCTGGAGGAATCCTCCTTCACCGAGGGATTTGTTCTGGGTTGTAAGAAGATTATCTCCTTTTCTGTAGCCTCAGGTGCTGCGGTCGGTCTGTCACTAAATGGAGCAAGGTGAACTCCTGGGCTACAGCAGCCAGTCACGTGGGACTGCTCTCCCAGGAATTACCTTGCCCGAGCTCTAAAATCAGAGGATGTGGCAGAGATGTCAGGCAGAAGCTGCCTGCAAGTTTCCCAAAAAAGCAAGGTGTGTCTCCTGAATGGCCGGGACACACGCAGGAAACTTCGCACACCACGGCTTAGGAACACGGACAGTCTGTTTTGCCAGAGGCAGGGGAAAGGGAATGGGGGAAGCACTTCAGAAGTTTATTTCCTATATAATCACACTTACAACCTGCTGGAACAAAAGGAACAGCCAAGGAGACCACAGTACCAGAAAAGTTCTGCTGGATCAACTCCACTCCCAAGCCTATTACAGCAGAGAGCACCTGTTTGCAAACAAATGTGCAAATGTGGGAGGGAACGGGGAAGCAAGAGGGGGGGGGAAAAAAAAAACAAAACCAACAAAACAAAAACAAAACAAAAAAAAAAAAACACCACACACATCCTCACAGAAAGAAAAAAAAACATGGAATATATATTATATGTATTTTCTCTTTAAAATTAGCACTAGCACAAACCTGAAAGGAAACTTCTCAAACAGAAGCAAATGCACTGAAATAACCATCCAACCTAAGTACAGACTCACTCTTAAAGAGACTTTGTAATCCTCCCACAACGGACAGCAGAGGTCACAAGTAAAGATCACCTAATCTTTTATCAAAGCAAGATTTCTGCAGTGATCACTGCTCAAAGATTTTGTAGATCATTGCTCAGGGTACCCTCACCACCTGTGACAGTTCAGAATATCACTATATATTTATTTTCCTCAGGTGAAAACAGTAAGCTTTACATAAGCAAACAGAGAATTATTTTATTTTCTCAGTGAATAAAACATCGCAAAAATACATTATTTTCATTTTAAGAGATCCTCTGTCTCTTCAGAGAAGACTAACAATTACTAAAACACCCAAAATAGAAACAAATATAAAAATATTAAAAAACCCAGAAACAGTCAAATACTATTTTCAGCTTTCTTTATAATACATACACTAAAGCAAACAAACTAAAAATCCTTACCACAAAAAAGTCATGGGCAAATTTAAATGTAATGGGATGTGTTAATAAAAGATTACAGTAACACTACAACAGTTGATGGAAATCAACAGAATAAAAAAAAGTATTTGAGTATTATTCATCCAGCTTCCCAGAACAATCAAAATATCCTCAATCACTCTGATGTCACCACTCATTAAAAGCCTCAGATATTTTTTTCCCCCTAACATATTAAGTGATGGAAGGAAAAATAATTCTCCATTTCTCATTTCTTTGAATTCTGTTTTTAGCTGATCAGTGAGCCAACATCACAGGTATACTGAAGAGATCATTTATTTGGGTATAACAAAAAAGCTATTTGCCAAAAAAAAATAAAACCCCTACAGAACAGATTAGTACATCTTAATAAAACACCATTGGAGTTTGATTTGCTCTTAGCAAATCAGATACAGAATAATACAAGTCAGTCATGTACAGAGATGCCGAGATAGCAGGAGTTCTTTACAGTAGTCCAGATTTAGAAATTTGATTGTCTTAGAAAAATCTGTGAAGAACAAGTAATGCAATGATGTTACAAAAAAGACAAATAACATAAGAGATAAATATCATTATGCTATGTAATAGCAAAGGTTCTGTAGGCAAATCAAGGAAAAAAGAACTAAAATAAGAATTTATTCTTTTTATCCGGCAAAGATAAAAGCTCTGGAATATCAGCATTTACAAATTTTGAGACTAACAAATTAAGAAGGGCCACTAAATTGGTAAAGCTCCTGAGAGAACGAGATTTTAAAGGGGTTTTTTTTGTTTGTTTTTAAGAAAATACCAAGTTTGAAGTACACTAAAAGTAACTAGGCTTATCCTAGAACAGAGAATATGGTAGGGAGTAAGAGAAAGGCAGAATATGATAATCTTAAAATATGTGAGTCTCATAAGGAGGACAGTGATTAATTGTGCTTCACATCTACAGATGGCAATACAAAAAACAATCAGCAGGGAAATTTAGACTACATGTTGTCAGAAAGTTGGTCCAAATAAAGTTTGTTGAGTTGCAGAACTACTTTGTATCCAATAGTCACTGGAACTTTCAAGAACACCCAAGACAAACAATATGCATGGACTTATTTTGGTTTTGAGTCCACATCAAAATGGGGGACACATAATTGTAAAAGACAAAATTTCTTCCAATGTTACATTTTTAGTCAAATAAAAATGTATCAATACATAATCTCAACTGGCAGCCTTGTTGAAAACACAGAGCAGTATTTTTGTACTTATCTAGTCACTTTAGTAGGTAGTTTACATCGTAAGGACAACTGTACTAGTTCTCCCAGCTTGGTGAGGTTAATGAGAAAGTGATACATTTCTTCATTATCTTATTAAGAGTTTCTACACCCAAACTCTCCACTTGTTCAATAACCAGGTTTTATACATGGGAAGCACTCTTTCATCATCATAGATACAAGATTGTTAACAGTCACGTTATCAAATATTATAAACATCATAAAATAAAAGATTACCTAGGTTTTAAGAAAAGTGTGTCTGGAGGGGAAATTTTATTTTGCTTTGAACAGTTTCTGGGAGGAGCATGAGTGACTACACTCAGAACTACATCCAAAGGAAAAATGGAGGGAAATGGCAGTCCTCCTTCACAGGCAATTCCCAAAACATCTCAAACCAGCTATGAAAGGAATAAAGTTGAATCAGGGGCAAGGACAAAACAACGCAGGCGTGCTGACCCTATACAGCAGAAAGACAAAGACTGAAACATTCCAATTTTATTACAGAACTAATTTAGCAAAAAACCTGGCATGAACTCAGCAGAGCTCTACTGTGGGAACCCACATACTCTCATCTGTTCAAACCAGAGTTCAATACCAGAGAATCACTCATTCAAGGCTATCAACCTGGCAAGCCCTCTTAGTTCTTATTACCCTGTATGTCTAGATTTATTTTGACTGTGCAGCAAAATGGGGGAATGAAGTCTTCATACAGTCTTTGACAAAAATCCACCAAGGACTCCTCTCATACTACTGGAGATCTTCTACATGGAGGGGTTGCCTATCTTTCTTAAGAGATCAAGATTACGTTAAATTAGATTTTGTAGTATATTGTATCAAAACACCGCAATGAAAATGCACAGAAATATACACAATTTCAACAAACAACCACTTCCTCAATAACTGGAATTCAAATTAAGATTTAAACAATGTTTTCTTTTTCTTCCTACTTTGTTTAATGCAATCCAACTTAATACTTAAAAAGCCTCTTTCTTAAAGACGTGTTTTTAAGTCTCTGCTCCTGAGAAATATGTCAATATTTTTAATGATCATCCTATAATTGTTCTCTTCAAACAAACCTTGAACAAACAATACAAGGCAACTCCTGCCAACTCTCTGACCACAGGTCAAAGAATACAGTAATCCTGTATTTTTAGCTCTTGAGATTTTTTTTATTGTTATGTACTCTTGGGCAAAAATCTTTAGCAGTGAGCACAGGACAACTGCATTTTAAACCTCTAGGCAACACATAAATTGAAATAGTATATTATACAATGCCTTTTCACTTCTTTTATTACCAGAGATGTTATTTCTAAGCTTGCCTTCAATACTATTAAAAGTACATTATTACAATCTAGATACACAGAAATTTCAGTTGCCATGCACACAAAAGAGCAAATGGTCATGGAAACAAAAGGAGAAGAGATATTCTGGAGTGTGCTGGATTAATTTTTTCACATAACATAACTGAAATCTGCCCTGAATTTGACAGAATGGACAACCTCTGACAAAATTTGTTAGTTTTAGCTACAATCCTAACTGGACCTAAATACACAACCAATCAGATGCAGAATCTGTTGAAGTAGAAAATCGTGACCATGTAGGCTCTGCAGGACAGTCTAAAGCTAGATGTCTTACCTCCAGTGCATGAGAGGAAGGAATCTGAACTGAGATCTATCAACACCAAATGTGTAAATGGGATAAAAATACTCTAAATATTTTAGAAGAAAAATAAAACCAAATTTTGTTTCCTCAACACTGAGCCTGTAAGTACGGCTGAATTGCATTCAAAAGCTTTTGTCTCCTTTATGAGGCATTAAGAAATAAACTCTGTAGCACTCATCATACTGTAAGTGGAAGAAGCAGAAAAGCCGCAGCTATCAATAAACTTTGGAAATATTTGAAGAGTTACTCATTTTGCCTAAACTTGCTATCCTGCTAAGTGGAACTAATGGTATTAGTTCACTATTTAGAATCATAAGATGCATCTAGAAGGTGAACGAATTGTACAAACCTCTCACAGGATACACTCATTCCCATGTGTTAGGCTGGGAGTGAGTCAGATGATTCAGTGAGCGGGAAAAAAACCAAACAAATTAACAAAAAAAAAAAAAGCCAACCACAAAAATCCACAACCAACCAAACTCCCCAAGAAACCACAGAAACAAACAAAAAAGCCATAACACACACACCCACACCCACCCACACCCCTGTTTGGGAGATTTTTTTTTCCCCCCTTGAATATCAGAAGGGTAAAATAAAACACAAATCAATTCTATTTACCAAGTCTAAGACATTACTGAATGCTTACTTTGGAAAAACTTTGTTGAGATTGTTATATTTTAATAAAATGTTTTGCATAACGCATGAGCAAGAGACAGATTGAGATAACAGATTTGAAAGCTTCCATTTCAACTACAAGTCTTTTATAAAATTTACATTCTGCTGTTTCCAACTCAAACCTTTGTAACATTAGGCTCATAGCAGGGCAAGTTAAAAGACACTAGACTGTAGAGAGATGCTGGTTTGGAAATTCCAGAGCTTCTATGAAGTGAAAAAGGTAGAAAAAGGTAAGTGTTCTCAGAGAAAAGGTAATCCATAGTACTGCCATCAACTGTAGGTTACTTGGATAAAATAAGCCTGGATTTTTATTGAAACAATCCTGAATGCTCTATTATACATTAAGCTAATCTGTGGGAATGCATCTGAAGATTTATTTAATTACACAATCTTCTTTCTCTTTTCAGGGCTGAAATTATATACAAATTCTTAAATAAACTGAAATACAGTATAATTAGTCTACTTAGTAATCTGTACTTTTTACTTCTGACCTTCAACTCTTAATCACTCCTTGCTATCTGCAATATTAAGAGAAAACAACCCGAAACTCTTCAGATCACAATGCTGAAAAAAGCCCACAAAGAGCCAAAAAAGCCCTGTGCAGATTTTGTCTGCTCTGAACCACTCCTTGCAGATCCAGTGCGATGTCCCAGAACCTTTTTACCTTTGGCGTTGTTCGATGGAGAGACTCTTTCAGTTGGTGCTTTTTGTGTGTTCCTCCAGCTGCCCAGTGGCATGCTTTCCATGACAGATGCTCTGGCTTCATTCTTAACATATGTTCCAGATGATAATTCCATCTTCTTTTCTGGATAACTTTAGAGCCAAGGGGTTTTTGAGCTGTCTAATGAATCTTGGCATCTGTTATAAATTCATTCCATTTAATACATAGTATTTTTCTAAGGCATTTGCTTTCAAAGGCATTTAGATGTCTGTACCTTTGTTGGATTTCCAGCTTTCACATCCATATGTTGTGATGGAAAGCAATATCTGAGTTGAAGTTTCACACCCTGGTCTTTAAAACATGGATTTTTATGACCGTATCTTATTGAGTTGGTAAATGAAACTGTTGCCTTGCCAATTTGTAATGCTAGCTCCTTACTGAAATCCCCAGATGACAGGCACCTTACTACCGAGATATATAAATTTATTCCTTTCTTGTTTTCTTTTACTTTTCAGTGCAGACTCTGAGCTGGGGGTTTTCATGGATAAATTTTGTCTAATTTTTTTCCTTATAATTACATAATAGCATTGTAAACAAAGCACTCAAAAAAAAAGCAAAAATTAATGCTTTTAACTTCATCTTCTAAATACTGAAAGACAAGGATGCATTGCAGCATTACAGAAGTTATTGCAATTACCATGGAATTCTTGTTTGTTTCAGAGACTTCTCATGCTTTCTTAAGTAACTAAAAATTACCAGTCCCTGCAACGCAAGCTTTCAGTATTTTTCTTCTGAAACCTTATCTCCACACAAAACTTTCTGCATTTTATAATTTCTTCATGTTGTATCTAGCATAGCAGGTACCTCATTTCCATACCAAACTTGCTGACTCTCCCAGCCTATATAACATCTTTGAAATTTCTCCATTCTCTGTATCCTTCCCATTTTACCAATCACTCTCTACTCTCAACAGGCTCATCAGATGCTTAGAGCCATGCAAAAATAGTAACATTGACCAGTGACTCTTTCAAACAAGACCCAAGAGCAACTGTGGCCAAGGGAAATGTGTAGTGAAGCTAATGACAGATTTTTACACCAGAAATATCCAGGAAGAGTTACAGTATGAACCCAAAAAAAAAAAAAATCTTGAAAACATTACTAATTCTTACATTTTTACAATTTCAAAGTAGGAACAGAATCTGTAACTACAATAGAAGCCAAAACCATCAATGTATAATTTTCTTTCAGAAAAAAGAGTGCTGCTCAGCGCAGCATAGGCATAAAAGGCCATAATTTCCCATAATTTCCTTGGCAATTATCCTTAAAACAGACTGAGAAAGTTCTCCTGATGTTACTGGTCTTGGTACCTACTTGATATCCCAGGCTCCACAGCAGCTCACACCATTCCATAGTTAAAAAGAAACATTAATGCAGTTAAGATTTACAAAAAGACCTCTTTTCTCACAATGAGGACTGAAGAAAACTGCCAACTTTACTTGCTTTATTGAGTTCTATCTTTCTGATTCTAAGGCTCCACAAGGCTTTATGCACACTAAAACCTTTTGTGTTTCAGATGGCACATTTTGAAACATCATTCTCTTCCTATTGGGTGTGTTCTAAACAGCAATACTGCATTCCTCAGACATTGGTTTAATCATGATGCATGGAATTTCGCAGTAGAGAGCAATTCCTAATATTTATCTATTCCGAGGAAAGATTAAAATAGATTAATTTCTTGCTTTGTGTGTTAAAAAATAGAACATCGCACTCTAAGTGAAGAAATACAAGCAGATTTTCAAGGAACTCTAAAGATGACAAGTTATTTGGAGCATTTTTAAATATGTTAATTGGCAAAAGACAAGAGATCATGGTAAACCACCCTTTTTTTAAACCATGCATATAATCAATAAAAAAACTTTCCTCTATGCTAACGCTACAAATATATTGACATTAACAGCTCATAAACCACAGATGGCTTTTAGGGAATATAGTGGATTGCAAGAAAGGAAAGGCTATTAATATGCTAAAGCTATAATGCAAGATTGTATTTACTACAAAAATACAAATGCTTACTGTGAGGTAATTTACCAGTGACAATTATTTCACTGAATAAACGACCTGTGGTTTTCCATCCACCAAAACTCATAGATACTTTCCTTTTGTAAGGAAAGGTCAGACACACTCTGCATGACTACACTATGATGCTTCTGCACTCATGTTGCCTTCCAGTAAAAAGAGCCTTTTTGTCCCTGTTTATTCTATTCTGCTCTGGAGTAGCAACTTGTTACCTTTTATACAGGAAAATTCATTACAAGAAACCAACACAAACTTGGATTTTATAATCTTATGCAAGAATAAGTTAAATTATTGAAGTATGTTCCTCAAAAAGACACAAAAAACCTATTAATATTAGAATGTTTTAGAATGTGACCTTATTTGTGTGGGTCAAGTTTTTATTGAAGGAGGGGGATAACTATAGTAACAATAATAGTAATAATGTATTAATATTATTATTTGGTTTATTATTATTACTACCTAGCTACAGCGGATTCTTTAAAACCTCACTACCCATGCACACAACATCTGTGTGATTATCTATTAATGACTACACAGATACAGAGGAAGCTGGCACAAAAAACTTATCTCAGACAAATACATTAGTAAGTATTACATAGCTATTATATACCACAAATAACATGCTGTAACTGGTCCCCCAGCTCTCCATTTGTAGACTAAATACAATCTGCAGCTAACTTCTTAGATCATCTTCTCTGCCCTGGAGAGGATGTAGGGGAATACAAAGTATTTGAAAGAATCCCCAAAATCAGCTGGTTTGGTTTCTTTGGGGGGTTTTGACTCTTTGTTTCATTTGCCAAGAAATTATTCTATTTCATCTAATATCAGCATGGTTGTCCACAGAGCTGCAAATAACAGCAATTCCCCATCTCCTTTGGAGCAAGGATAGTTGGAAAGGGAAATGTTCATCATCTCTACATAAGCCTCTTTCTGCCAACAGCAGTTCCACATAAAATCCTACACACGTTGTAAATTAGAAGTATGGGATCCTGATATTGAAAACCATCCAAAGGGATCTTAAATACAATGTTTACAACAAAAATCCATTTAAAATATTCATGCTGAAATTGAAATCAAAGAACGTGATCCTTCTCGTAACTTTGTTATATAACCAAGCAAACCCAGAAGTAGGGTATTCATTGCAAAGAATGAAGCTCAGACAAAATCTACTTTACAAGAATTCTACGTAATGGAGCAAGAAAACTCAAGACTGTCACAAATTAACATTACCTGAAGTTTCACTGATTGTCCACCAACACAGTATAAATATTCTGATCTCTGAAAACCATCAAGTATCATTTTAATCTGGAATAACAGCCAGAAGCTAACAACTCACTAGCCTCAGAAGAGTACATGTATATCATAAGCTTTGAGTGTTTTTTGGTTAAAATACTCTTTTTACACCTTTCAAGCTATAAACACAAGAGGATTACAAAGCTACTCTGTTACTCAGATTAAGGAACCACTTAACGTTCCAGACATTAGCCAAGTCACTCTTCTGTGAAAAAATGTTTGTTTAAAAACTATAAACACACAGGAATAGGAATTAGCTAAGCCTCTAAGGTGGCATTTTTTAATTCAATCACATTTAGGACAGAATAAATCAGTGGTCCTTTTCTAAACATGAATTTCAAAGAAAACCACCTTGAAATACAAACTAGTTGTGCCACAGTCCTGTGGTAGTGACAATGAAAGTTTTAGGTGCAGCTCTGTAGCCAGTTCACTCTCGCAAAGGTGGCGGGGGCTGCACTAGCAGGGAGCTGTCCTGCCCCTCCACGTGGCCGCTCCCCCATTCCCGTGTTTGCCAGCTCTACTGTTTGTGCAGCTACACGGTGAGTCAGGTCAGGGAAACGATCCCTCTGAAAGTTAGCTAGGAACATAAAAATAGATTCATTTTCAGCCAGATAAATTTCCTGGCATGATTCACCATGTCACCATTATGAGCACAAGTGCCAACACAACCCAGCTAGGGGAGGACATGACACTTCCCCCATTTCAGCAACAGCTTCCACTTAAGTTTCAAGCAAACATGGAAGAGCATCAGGGGCGAGTTTGCAAGTTTCTAATTAAAATATAGTAGCTGCTGCTGTTTCTCAAGATAAGAATAAAGTTGTTCAGAAAAGTTTCCAATGTATTAGTCAGCATGCATAAACTGGCATGATATTATAAAAGCCAACACAGTTCAAAGCAGAGTGAATACCAGCCTCAAAGTAAAGCAAAAGATGCTATACAGAAGCACACTACTTTGAAGGAATTTTCACACATGTAGAAGTTAAACCACTAATCCACCTGCAGCTTCATGAGATCAAAAGTGTGCAAGCACAGGGAGAGATGCTGTCATGTTCCTACAGATTACTCTCTCCCAAGGATCATTGTTCACAGGTTTCCTCCAGTCTCTCTGGAAAACACCTAACAAAAGAATTAACCTTAAGATTTTTCCACTTTCTTTAACAAGTCATCTCTTTGTACGACCTAGCAGATTTTACCTCTTCCTCTGCAACATGTCAGGACAAACAAAAGCAAAAAAAAAAAAAAAAATCCACTTCTTCTCATTCATAGTAAACTTCAACTATTAGATTCATTTTACTTCCTATACAAAAGTTATATTTCAATTATATAAAATTGTATTTTTAAAAGCCTGAATATGGTAATGTAAGGAGTTTAGGAGTTTCACAAAGATAAACAAACTCACATTCAGGAAGTCTCTGAGGTGAAGTAACAATACTACTTCCATTTTATCTGAGGGAAACTGTGACTTGGACAAATTCAGGTTTCCACAACACTGAGGAAACCAAATTTAAGGTACTATTGGCCCAATTCTTTATATAATTTACCGTCTTACATGTCTTCCTTCACTATGAACTAGGTTGTCCATAAATTTATCACAACCAAAATCACAGAGCATTTGTATCAAGTAGCCCTCAAACCTCTTGCTGGGGGTGTGTTTCTCAGTACCTCGGCCTAATTAGCAGCTATTTGTGAAATTATTCTGGTTACAGTAACTTTCTTATTGTGGCAATGTTGATAAAAGACCATCAGGAAGCTGTGCCCATTTTTTTACATTTCAACTGCTCAAATGTGAATAACTGCGGATTATATAAATTGGAATTTCAATGCAAAAATGAAAACAACCAATGAAACTAGGAACGTGCTAATTTTACACAGTTAATATGCTACCATATTGTAATTCAGTATTTTTGGGAAGACTACTACCAAAGTCAAGACAGCCATCAATTTGTAAGTGATCTTCTGAATCTATCTGGAAAAAGAGAATGTGTTTTCTTATCAGTGTTCAAGCATCTACACATTCATTTCCTATCTTCCTATCAGTTTTTAAGAAAGCACTTTGTTAGAAAGCAAACTATAAACTAAGAATTTACAGTAAATAAGGAGTCAGTTACAATGACCTGATTACAAAGAAATTTACTCAGGTTTATATAAAATAAGCTAACAATGCCCTGAGTTGCAAGGGAAGGAAGAAATCAATAACAATGCAGACTAGCTGAGAGATAGAGTAAGTAGTACTAGTAAGAGATGGTATTAAAGAGCATGGAAAAATGAGACTGGAGGCACACCAACATTACAGATAAGCAGTTTATATCTGAAGCAAATCTCCCAGTTATCAACTACTACAAGCTTTGCCTTAAACAGTGACCAGCACTCATCCATTCCCACTGCCGAGGGGCTCTCAAATCCATAGGAACAGACAGGACAGTGCATCCAATGGAAAGCTCTGGAAACATATGTAGCTTGAGCCAAACGCTAAGCATGTCTCAACAGATCTGCCTCTATGATGCTGATGGAGTCCTACCCTGGGAAGCAGGAATCCCTCCCAGAGCAAGTTAAGGTCTGTGCTGTTAGAACTAAGCAACGTTTTGCCTGCAATTTAGAATAAACTGCTCTCAAGAACTTGGAGACTGAATAAATCTCACTCACTGGCAGCATCTTTCCATGTTTTGATGGAAAAAAGCCTCTCGTTTTGTCTACAATTTGTAGAGATGCTCATGGAGGGTCAACAGTTCCTCTTAGAAAACAAAACACAACCAAGACAGCACTGAGTGGTTATAAAACCTTCTTCCCTGGTCTTGTCCGTGAAGTTTCTTTATTGAATAAATCTTATTTTCAATATCTCAATCTGCAGTCTCATTTGTCTCATGCCCTGAAACTCTGAGTTCTTAGTCCAGTTCTGAAACTCTTTCAGAACCTAGTTTCAAGTCGCAGCTGTTGACCTCAATAATGTTTTTCACGATTACAGCAGGGGTAGTATTAAAGAAGTGGTTCCCACAGAGGCATAAGCTGATTGACCTAGCTGAGGTGAGAAGGACAGATACACAGACTGCTTCTGAAATAAAATAAATCACAAAGACATGGGAGATTTGTAGGACTGGCATGTAGGTATATTGAGAGAAGATGATTTTTTACACAGTACCAGAAGTTATGGTATTGTTGGCATATTATCTGTACAAAAACAATGTGAAAGGAACACAAACACAAAGGAATTTCAAGCGTAACCAATGTATTACAGCATGCTAAAAGTATTATACAGCGTGACTACTTAAGCTTCAAGTAAAAAGTAGAGGTTTTAATAAATAGAAAACATGTATTTGCCAAATGGTTCCTCAGACTCTTCCCCAGCAGCATCCCTTGGACATTTGCTGGTTGTGCACTACTGCCAGGCCAAAGGGGTTGTGAGCAGGAAAAGGGCAATGAATTGTTAACACCTTGCTTCCCTTATCCCTGCAACAGAAAATGTTTAACCTTGCTTCTTTAGAAGGATTGCTCTCATGGGTAACTAAGTAGTGTGAATAAGAGAAACCAGCAGGAATGGAGAAAACCTTCAGAACATGAGCAACCAGGCAGCATTCACTATACAAGAAATGGAACAGACATACAAGAACAGGTAAGGCCACTGGGTCCAGAATATTCCAAAACACCCATTGCCCACATATTTTCCAGTGTAACAAGCAACCTGTTGCTGTCAGGAATAGAAAAAGCACCATAAAACTCAGGATGTGCAAAAAGCTTTAAGCCCAAAGTGATAAGCAGCAGAAACATGTCTTACAAACAGCTGCAGGGAAAACAAACCAAGATTTGATTTAGGTATTGAATGTGGTTAAATTCTTTTCCGAAATCTGAACATCAATAGTTCCAAGGTCAAATATATTGATATGCTCACAAATGTTCCTTGTTAATAATACACTATTATTACAAACTTAGGAGAACACCTTCCTCCATTTGAAGATATTACTTTATCTTCTATCTGACATATTACTGGTAGGAACTAACACATTCAATCAAAGAGCATGCACAGAATTTTAACCCCTATCATCTACAATGCAGTTCCATGTATGAGAGCTTCATTTTCACTGATGAGAATCAAAACTGTACAAACATTTAAAAACTGACAACCGTCTCTATTATAGCTACAATGAAACAAAAACAATTAAATAAAAATTTTAAAATTAATCAACCATGCACAATTATCTAAACCGGTATTCAACAAGGATATTGCAGCAAGGATAATCTTGAGACTGTTTAAAATACTTTGTGTTTCATGCTTCAATTTCTATTGCAAACTGCCTTTAAGAACAGAAACTGGTAATAGTACAAGGTGGAGAGCTGCAAAAATTACACTCACCTATGCACTACCTAAAAAGTATCTGGAATAAAGTTATTTAGCAAAGAGAACACCTCACCCTAGTTTCATCAAGTTTAAGATTTTCATATGATTCTTATCCTCTTCAAGGGAAAGTGTGGATAAAAGGTTATAACTATTCCAAAAGGAAGATCTTGGTAGTCACCTACAAAGTGAGTGGGACAGAGAAAGCACTCAGAGGCCCTCCTCTCCCAGTGGGGTAGGTGCAGGAAAACAGCATCTCAATACATGGATCTCTGCTCATAGTGTATGGGGGGAGGGGGGAACACCCAAACAAACAAAAACGACAAAAACCCAACAATAACAACAAAAACATACAAACAAACAATCCCAAACCGTGCTGACTGCAAGCAACTTTACAGATTTACCTAAATCCATTTCTACACTGAGTGCAAGATACAGCAATCTCTTAACTATCTGGGAATTAAAAAATAAAAAATTAGCTACCATATAAGGATATAAGAAAGGTCACATTGCCATTTTTCCTCCCTTTGGTCCACATAGAACTACCTGTTTTACATTCATATATTTTATTGGAACTTTACATTTTGTATTAATTAGATAGAGTAGAACAACTACAACATGAAAGGCTTATTTAGTTTCAAGTCATTTATCAATCAAGACTTTACCTTAAACTACTATTTACTAAGACAATTAGAAAAAAATTCTTTAAATTTCTTCTACTTTGTGTAGCAGATGTTCAACATAGTCAATTTAAATTTGTCTTTGTTAGAGGTGTGTTCAATTGCTCAAATAATTCAGACAATCTGCAAACAAGATTTCTGACAGGTTGTGAATAACACTCAATTAATACCACAACTTCTGAGATTAATTTTCCAATCAAGGCATTTATGTCCCCATTCAAAAACAATATCAAAAAAAAAAAAAAAAAAAAAAAAGAAACAGTGATAAAAAACCCCTCAAACATACCACATGAACTGAATCTCCAGTGTGTATTTCCAAAATTAACATCTGCTTGGTCTTGGTTCAACTGTAAAACCCAATGTCCACTACATGAAATAATGGAGTTCTTTTTCTGGATTTGAGCCAGGAGGAGGAGGGAGAAGACATGTTACCCTCAGACTATAAATAATTTGTACTTTAAACAACAACTCTATTACTATTTGGAACAATAGATTTATTCCACTACTCTATTTATTCTTCCTGATAGAAGACATAACAACAGTAAATATTTTCCACACAGTTGTTTCTCAAAATCCCATGATACCTGCATCATGTCCTGAATCTCAAAAATGAAAACAGAGCAGAGTTGAGTCAATCTCTTCACAGTAAATCAAACACATTCTATGAACTGTATGAGTTTAGAAATACTAACACTACTTCAATTTTAGATACTAAGAAGTTATGAAAGGTATTTAAAAATGAAGAAAAAATGAGAAAAAAAACCACTGAGTGAAAAAGTGTATTACAGTATTTCAGTGATACACTATTTACAGGACAATCTCATTACAGGAAAGCTTCATGACATCTGTTTTTTTACCACCATCTCATTACATCAAACTTCTTAAGTTATTACAGTTAAGCCACAACAATTATGGACTTCGGTGCCTCTCTACAAAATTGGAATGCTGGTACATGTGAGCCATGTGAAGATTGCCATGGCAAACTGCATTACCTAACACACCACACCAGAATTCCAAAGCCCAAACAGAGCTAAGGCAATCGAAGTGTGGCAACACAAGCACTAACTTACACTGACAACATATTGCTTTGTCTTTAAACAACGATTTAGCCATCGTGTTTTGCCTTACACAGTAGGTATATCTTCACCAAAACCTTACTCTTTCAGTTAAAGACAAAGTTAGCTGACACATTAAATTTAAAACTGTGTCCTTTAAAAAGTTAGCATCTGTGTCAATTCTTCCTTTGTCCCTAATGATCTTTCAATAACATGGTAACAGAAACTCTTAAACCTTTTCATATGTTTAAATTAATTGAAACTCTGTGCACAGGTTATATATAAAGAAATTAGGTTGCAATTAAGCATAGTTATGAAAGATTCTTAAATCTAATTGTTGTGACTATAATAGACCACAGACAAGGTCAAGTCTACAACTTAGAAAACTCTGGCTTTAAAGAAAAAATATCACATGAATTATATGCATAAAACTCACTTTTGTAACGATACAGCCCTAATCACACTAGGTATGTTCATCATGAAAAAAAATCTGTTTCCAAACAGGTAAATTAAAAACATATCCCTCTCTGCAAATCATTAGATGTCATTTAGTAAATACAGTAAAAGCATGTTAAGTAAAATTAAGGATACTAACTTTTACATAAATTTAGAGATACTCACTCTGCAAAACATTGTTGTCTGCAAATCCAAAATGTAAAAGTCATTTCAGCAGTTACTGCAGAGTGCTTACATTAACTGCAGTAATGCCAAATATTTAATTTCTGCGTATCAGCAACAAGGTTCAGGTCACTCCATTTAAGGTTTTTAGTCACAACTGCTTCCCTTTCCTCTGTATGCATTACAAGGAAAAATGCTGGCGTCAACTAAAAAGTAAATTCATAAAGGAAGACAATGCATCTCTCCCCTAATCTGGCTACAGGTATAACCAGAGAACAGAAAGAAAGAAAAATTATCCTCACTGAGCCAGTGAATTTCAAAAATATTTTAGCAGCCACACGTGGACTCAGGCCATGAGCTGCTTGGTTCTTGTCACTGGATGTAAGACAGTGAGTTACAACCCTAAAGCCATCCTTACAAAATACATTCCCACTCCTCTCTCGCCTGAGCAGAGACTCTGCTCCAAGGAGACTGCTCTGTTGGCTCTCCACTTGTAAAAGTTCTGATGTCTCACAGGGATCTGAATTACTACTTTAGTTCAGATAAGGAAAGTGCTTTTGCAGCAAATCTCCCCACCACCCTAGTTAATGCACTTTCACCTGCTACTTGAAGCAGTCCCACAGTGCACAAAGCTGGTTCCTTTCAGATGAAACTAAAAGCCACACGATGTACTCCCGGAGCACTACCACCAACAAAGGGGCAGAGAAGCAGACAGAAGCCAGTCCAAACTAACACCCACTTCACTTCACAAATGTACTAAGTGTAGACAGGTATCGAGTCCCCATCACCAATTATTTCATTCTCCGAATCTGCTCTTGCTGGGCTGCATTACTTGTTCAGGGCACACCCAGTCACTGTGCTTCAGGGTCTCCTTTCACCTGGGCCCCGAGGTTCCCCAAGCTCCTCAGGCACTGCTTCTCCCTGGGTTTTGTGTCTTCTATTGCCCAAAGTTCTCACCTCCAGCCTCACATCTCTGCTCGTTTGACCTTTCCTATATAACAGCTTACTCTTCCACAGTATCATCTAGTCTCACCACACTGAAACTGCTTCTCCTAAAGACTACTCCAAGCACAAGTATGATCAAAAAAACTTAATTCTGCCATTTCTTGACTTTGAGTAAAACATTAATACTTTAATGGGTGCCTCATTTAAGCACACACAGAAAAACAGGGCTTTGAAGCCAACTGTGTAGCATCACACCTGATTCTTCAGTGCTCAACAGCAGGCTTAAAACATTAGAAACATATAGCCTTCAGCCCTCTACTACTGACATGGACACAGCACTAAGAATAATAAAGCAAACATCTTTTCACTGCATTTCACAACCATTCACGGTGCCCTAACATACCTTGTCTTCCCCAGCCTCTCTCTAGCAGAGTCTCAATTCAGAGAGAGAACCCTAGCTCTATTTTTAGTCCTCCCCTCTCATTTCTACATTGAGTGTGCCTAACTCGCCTTTGTAATGGCCCATCTCATCAGACAGCTCCTCAAAACCATTTTTCATCCCAATACCTTCAAGTCATCCTCATACTCCTGACTGGGCTGTGAATCACAACAAGAAGTTGGGTTTTTTTCCCCTTTCCTTGTATCACAAACCATACTGACTGCTGAAGCGGACAATTTTAAAAGGTCCAGAGCTATAGTCACATGACCATGTAATTCAGCATAATAGAAACAGATCAGTCAACTGAAGGAGCCCAGGCTGGTAGCAGGAAGGGTTTACAAGTTTTATTTCCAGATAAATTCAGTCTGGAGCTTCAGAAACTTATCTTGCACCGTACACTTGGCTTGGGGCTGTCCAAGGGACTGGTCACTGGGGTGGAATTCATCCAGTGTCTGCCTGGAGAAGAGATCCCACACTCACTCTTCTCCAGGTGGAACGTGCTTTGTACCTACCAAAAGCAGCCTGTGAACTGAGCCAATGAGTATCAAGGGTTGATGATCAAAGTATTCACTTTAAAATTGTAACAGAATGATTGCTTGTGGAAGCAAGAAAGCTTTACCCAATCCCACGATGCTTCTTAGCACAGAGAACATTTAGCTGCCAAAATAAGTGTTTACTGAGCGTATTCTCAAAATATAAATTGAAGTTGGATACCTTTTCTTGGCAACATTTAACAAATGCTCTTAACAACTTTGATTTTCTTGCTCCAGAGCAAGGTCAGAGTAAAAGTTGTAATTACATGATATGTATAACCATTGAATAAAATGCTTATGAATTCTTAGCATTGTGAAACACAACCGTGCTTTTCCTTTTGTTTTCAGAAACAAAAGAAACTCTTTAACCCAACAACCAGAATAAGTCAGACAAAGAAAATTAAGGACAATATTAGATGCAATTAAAAAGACAGCCACTAAAACCTACTCAGTTACATACAGCAAGAAGAAAAATAAAACAACCATAAGTTCAAAGTTATTTTTGATGCAGAAAAATGCATGCCATGAAATGTCTTTAATTGGAAAAGAAAACAATTACTAACAAAACTGACCTCAAAATGTCAACTTGGTGGGCTTTTCTTCAATTAATTGATAGTAAAACAGGGTGAGAAGAAAAATCTTTATTTAACATTTCAGAATTTCAAATATTTAGTAAGACATTGAATTTCAGTGTACATTGCCCGTTTCTGGATCCCAGTAATTAATACATGCATATCCAGTGCTCACAGAGTTGACAGCAGCTGTAAGAATGTTCATAAGAATGAACAACATTACCAGAAGGAACTGATGTAATGTAAAAGAAAATTATTTGGAGCATCCTAACCATTCAAATGCATCTGAAAGAAATTTATATTAAATAATCAAAAAAGGAAATCTGATCTCCAAACTGAGTAAACAACAACAAGGTGGAAAGGAAAATAATTTAAAATTTTAAATAGTACCTGTCATGTAAAATGTTATTTGTCATAAATACAGGTATATACTCCAAAATAGGAAGGAGGCCTTAAGCTTTACATGGTTTAGCTTATTTTCATTTACAATACCCATAAGGCATCCTGAAATACAATTTATGCAGGAATAATAAAAGAATAATAAAATTTTCTCTCATTATCTTGCCTTCCTTGACATTTAATGTCAATCTGCAATAACAAAGCTAATAATGATCTTTGTCTTCACACACTGCTATTGAAGCAAAGCATTTCTTTGTAAATTAAAAGGTAATTTTGTTCCCACTATTTCAGTCTAATCTTTCTGGGCTAAGATCACAGAAACTCATGGCATAAATCACCCTAAAATCCAGACCACCTCCTCTCTATGAGAGAGGTTATATTCTTTTGAAAATAATCATGTGTGCAACCACAACCTAAAGAAGCATGGAAGAGCAGCATGAAGCATGGAAGATTTCATCCAAAGCTCATCTCATGATATGAATGCCAGATATTTCTAGAGGTTTTACATTCAAAACTGAACATACAGCAACCTCCCTAAATTTGCAATGGTGAAATATTTTAAAGAGACATCTCAAAAATTCACAGGAATTCAAATATAACAGAAGATCATACTTTATACTGGCTTGTAGTTAGGAACATATTCTTTAATCATATGGCTTCCAGGTCTGCTAAGAAATTAGGTGTATGCTGAGCTAGATACAAGTATTATGTTGATTTTACTGGGACTACTTGCATCTGTAATACAAGCTGAGCCACACTGAATGATTTTGGCATCTAGGAAATTTCACACAAAGTATCACGTCTACAGCAGCTTCCAGGCAAGCTTTGACTGCACACCTCTATTACTGCCTCTTCCAGCTGCCACAGCAGCCAGCTCAGTCTGATGCACAGGTAACAGCAACTGCAGCCACAAGCTTCAAGGTGAAGTGGGAATTACGGAGCCCAACTCCCTCTGCACTGTCAGTCACCCCCACAAACAGGGGCAGCGCTGAGGGCTACATATCAATACCAACAAGCCCTAAATCTGAGCATATGGTCACATTGGCTTGCTCCAGACCAGAAGATAAATCAAGAACATTCATCTGTGTAACCATGTAATACCATTGCACGCAGTGTAGGAGACATCAGAAGCACTTTCCATTAAAAGGTAGAACTTACCCCTCTTCTGTACCCAGCCTTCCTTCACAATGGTAACATCGCTCATGATGACTCCACTCTGAACCCCAAACTCAAAAGAGTATTTCTTTGAGTTATCAGCTTGTCTGTTTGGCTTCTCTTCTGCAGCTCTTCACAATTTCTACTGATGAGTCAGACTGGAAGGAAATATTAGAGAAAGAATTTGAGTCTTTTCTGTTTTTCTCACTTGACAGCCAACAAAAAAGTCTTTGTTGATGTATTTCACTGACTGAGCTCATATTAAAAATCTGCCTTTATTTTTAATTAACTGTGTAACACTATCATGTTTCTAGTCTTACAGCACATTTTCCATGAACACTACAATACTAAAAAGCAGCAGAATGTGTTAAAATTTAAGTCATATGGCACTTTTACAAGACACACAGCAGAATTCTCTCCTACTAATGCACAGGATGCTGTTTTAAATGAAAGGCTGCCGGCCCTGCTTCAAAGGCCCAGCTCTGAACACACAGGAGCTTTCCCTTTTCCCACAGTTGCCAGAACCCATGCAATGGGTAAGTGCTTCCTCTATTATGGCCACCTACAATCATATTAAGAGTGCGAGAAAATGGAATAAAAGGTTACATTCTTGCTACTTCCACTATCATTTTATTACAGCCAACACAAATCCTCAACTTAAAACAGTTTTTCAAAAACAGCATCACCTCCAAGTACACAAACAGAAAAACAACTTCTTATAAGTACAAATTGACCAAAAACACCCCCAAATGTTCAGTTTATGAAAAGGAGGAGTGCACATTCTCTCAAAGCTTTAAGCCAGGCAGTGACAAGAGTGCTCTTTTCCCTACAAACCTAAGCCTGCAGCGCACAGAAGGGAAGTTAGTCCTGGAACAGGACATACCACTCTCAGAAGCCACAACCCTCTCTTTTGACCACCTCACTTCCAGAGTACCTAACAGCTGTGAACAAGAGATAAAGAGCACTACAATTAAATAGGAAGAGAAGCCAGAGGCCAGGAGATGCTTCCTTTTGCCAGCAAACTGTCTTTCCCCTCCAACCTTCAAAATAAAGAGAACCATTCAAATAATGTTCATCCAGAAAAGCGTGGGAAGCCAAAAATGGGATTTCTCTGATGGTGGAAGAACACCTTTCCACAGCCCTACATATAGAAGCACACATGTACAGAGTGGTACCACAGAACAGGAACATCCACACAATTTTAGTGCTACCAAATGCAGCCCATACATATCCCTTTAGTAGACTGACCAATAAATATAATCGGGAAAGAAACAAATAGACTGTGCTAGAAGCAATCTGTGCAACAAATGAATGAAGAAAGCACTGGGAAATCGGGGGGGTTTTAATACAATCAAGTACAAACTAAAAACGGAACCATTACAGACATACAGGGTATTTCTTATTTATCCTTTGAAATATGTGTATTTGCATGACACAGCAGCTAGATGGAAGGCTACTTCTGCATGGATGCTGTAACATGCAAAACAAAATTTGGCATGAAAATTTTTTCAAGGGGTATGCAACAAAAATACAGTACAACCCGATTTTACAGAAACACTCCAGTGTGCCCATTTAAGTCTTGCTTTCACTAAACTATTTTTTCCAAAAACACTCAGTAATTTGACCGCATAAAAGTAAAAATCACAATGTTAAACTCATTAATACCGTAAAGTTTAAGTAATATTGACTACTGTGTCTGTGAGACACCCCCACGGCACTGGCAGATACGCAGTGAGACCTGCGCAGGTGACACACAGCCTTTGGCACTGGCATCACACCCTGTCGTGTCCAGCAGGACACCACACACCTGTGCCTATAGAAACACACCCTGTTTAAGCTTTCATGAGAGTTCAAAGAAAATGTTATGTACATTTTGGAAGGACATGAGAATGCTCTACTGATGTTAACTGATCTAACTTTTAGCTGCTTAGGCATCATTTTATATGCAAGCCAGTACAGCAGAAATAACCAAAGTATGCATTTCCACATCCTGCACCTTACTAATGTGAGAGCTAATTTCTGGGTCAGACATTATCAGAACTTTTGTTTGCATGCTTCAAACGAGATAAGCAAGTCTATCAGCTGTGCATGAAAAGAGATCTGACAGATTAAGACACACGCCTGAAAGCAGGCTGCTGTTCCGCCGTTCTGGATCACTGCAGCACAGCATCAGCTCTTATTACAAACACATAAATCTTTACAAAGCCCAGAGGTGGGTGTCAAACAACTGTGACCCAAGAGCAGCTGTTTTGGGAAGGAATTGTAAGCACATCAATTTCCAAATACCCAACTTAAGTTCAGTTTTCTACAAGACTTTAATTTCATTCTTTGAAAAGTAATCACAGTTGAATTTTTTTCTAGCTATGAAGACACAAAAAGCAGTGTAATGCTCAGTATTTACCTTGGGTTGGCATATGTTGCAATACATTTTACCCTTTTGGCAAATTTAATGTATTTTCCATTTTTGGTGTGCACTTGTGAAAAGGGCAATGATTTGCTCTTACTGGTAAAGACATAGCTGTAAGAGATTAACTTCTGTACTAAGTAGCAATAATCTTGTCTGCCCACAGACTGTTCAATCAGTCCATGATTTATGAATGAATTCATGCTTGAAGCTCCCTATTTACCCACTGATTACAATTAAGTTCGTGTTACACAATCAAAATCTGATCTATGACCGACTTACATGTCAGACAGTGCCTGAAACAACCTCAAATGTATGTCTGTAGGCTTGAATCCCACCCATCACATGCACTGCTTTACTGGATTTTGAACAAAATCCCCAAAATACAAAAATCACATAAATACAAAGGTAAATTTAACTGCACTATCCCCAGTTTAGCTTCACAGTATTACCAGAAACAACGTTAGAATTACCAACAGTTCTATGGTTGTATTGATTGCTCCATTAATGGGTAATTAAAAGTCAAGCTGAATAACAGGAAGCTGAGGGAGATAAATCAAAGCATTACAAAGCTAATGAAAATAAAGGTTATTTGTGCACACTACACTTTCAAGAAGGCATTCGTAAGCATCTGTAATATTATCCCTTATTAAATGCCTTTGAGCCTTTCTAAAAGCTGTACTCCTTTACTCTAAAAGTCATTCAGCAATGCTCCAGAAGAGCAGAATTTTGGGAATTACTTCTTATCACGACCAAAACTGGCCTTATAGTGTAAACAGTCACACAAAAGCCTTCTTCCCTGAAGATGTAATAAAGAATTGTGTATAGATGTAAAGGAGTTGTCTGAAACACATGAACAAAACAAAACAAAAACTCTAACATGAAAGCAGCATTTCATCTATCCTTCAACTACTTCAAGAAAAGCTACAGAAATGTTTATTCTGGACATCTGGCATAGAACTTAAATATTTGTTAGCAATCAACTCTGCTGTCCCAGTGCACCTGAAGTTTCAGCCGCTGGTATGCAGTAATCTTGACAGTTTACCTTACTGTTATACATAATGAACCCACAGAAATAGGAGAAAAATACGTTAGAACCAAATTTGACAATGTTTTGCATTACAGCTGCTTCCTTCAGGGAAGAAATTGACTTGTTTTTGTATATTTTCCAACAACTAGAGAGCACATCAGATTGCTTCCCACACACACACACACAAACTTTTTGTATCTTATCAAACTTGGAAGATATTTTTCCAACAGTATCCTGTGTGTATTCTGCAGACAGTATCAGATAGCCATGTATATGCACAATACATACAAGAGCCCACTGTCAGCATACTTTATGATGCAGATATAAAAATTTACTCCATTACAATCAGTGATGTGAAGAATTTAGGGACACAGTTTAGTGGTGGACTTGGCAGCATTAGCTTAGTGGTTGGAAAGATCCTTTCCAGCCTAGATGATTCTATGACTCTATGCAAACACCTGCTGGGGGGTTTTATCTCATAAAAAATGCACAACTTTTTCTTTTTTCTTCAGGAAGTTACTAAGCCACTTTCGTAGCGTGAGATAAATCAATTCAGCCCACTTCTAAAGAGCTAGTGTTATACTTCTAAATTCCTAGCTGTAAAGGTTGCAAAGGCAACTTTCTGACCAAAAATTAAGCAGAGACTACTACAAGCAACAGAGTTCTAGATCCCTGTGCCAAGACTCATAGTTTCTCTGAGCCATGGGAAAAACTAGCCAATACCTTCTCAGTTTTCATCTTGAACTTTGAGAATATCAGCAATCTACAGAAGAACCATCTTACTTCATGATGCGACCATATGGGAACTCTTAAGATAGACAATTAAAATGAGAAATGGACAATTCAGTAGAAAGACAGCTTTTCCCCAGCTTCTCTTTTAAAGTTAAAGGACGCCCACCAAAGCAGTCAGCCACCTACAGAGACCTGGTGAATACTGAGAAGGAAAGAAATCCCTTCCAAGCAGAAGAACCAAAAATTTTGTTTCAGGTATACACTTAACAACCACTACGTGGAAGTGAATGATCATTGAGAGCGACAGGAACAGACAAGACTCCTTTGAAACCTGGGCATCTTCCCATTCTCCCCATGACAAGAGACAGCTGAGTAAAGAAGACAGCACCCATAAATTCAGTGTAAATTGTATGATTCAGTTCTCTGTTGTAAGAACTTTCACAAACACAGGCTTCTACTTTCAACAATTTTGGAGCTGCGAAAAAAACAGACTCTCNCATTCTCCCCATGACAAGAGACAGCTGAGTAAAGAAGAGCACACCCATAAATTCAGTGTAAATTGTATGATTCTTCTCTGTTGTAAGAACTTTCACAAAAACACAGGCTTGTACTTTCAACAATTTTGGAGCTGCGAAAAAAAGAGACTCTCACATTTACCAACTCAAGTTACCAGAGGGAATACCAGGAGAATCAATTTCAGTGCTTCCGGAGATGATCCCCTTAACTTCTTGCACCATTATCAACTCAGTGAATCATCCACCCTTATTCTCTTAATATATGAGTACTACCACTTTCCCTTTTTACAAGCAATTGTTTGTTTAGTAAAATGTTTGGGGAGAAAGGAATAGTAAGTGAACCTTTCTGATTCCCTTTGTCTGAGTCACCAAGATTCTTTGGTCCCTCATGTAAGCAGTGCCAAATCCCATCATCTCCATCTCCTTATTTTCCAGAAAAGTAACTGAATCATTTTGTACATGCACACAATACCCACATCATCAAAAAAGCAGTTCCCAGAGGTTTCTATCACACGCATTTGTTTCCTTGCTTTGGGGCTTGTTTTTTTTTTTTTTGTAGCAGATCAAGCTATTAAGAGTTCTTCTCAAATCTGAGTTTGACTCCTCTCAAACAGCCCAGGAGGCTGTAATTGTTTCCAATGCAGGTTGCACTCCCAGAGAAAGGAATTCAAAATATCACAGTTCTAAACTAAAACCAGACTTATCTTTAGGAATGGAAGCTGAAATCCAGGTTTTATTTACATGAAAAACACATGCATCCTTCCCTAGCAAAGCTGGCCAAACAATTAGAGGATATATTGCACATCGTCAAAAATTACACAAAAGACTATGTGACAGAACAGAGATTGCTACAAAACTTGCTTAATCAAAGTAGACTACATTGTTAATGGAAGAATCACATTCAGGTGAGTGCTTTATCCAAAAATTTTGAAGTATTTATATAGGCTTTTATAAGCTACCTATTCTGGAATTCTGGTTATAGTGACTGATTTAAATGCTATCACAACTTGGACTTGGAGGAAAAAGGAACCTCTAGGCACAGAGTATTTGTCCATCCTATTAAGTCAATTAAAAATTGAAAAAAAAATACAAAATAACCCACAATATCAAACCAACACAAAAGATGAACTAATTTGACAAGACAAAGAAATTAACAAAAAAGGATTACTTAAAGAAAATAGAATCTAAATTTATAAAATGGTAAACTTCATGTACATATGATTAAAATTCTGAAAGATACCTTAAATACTTTCTAAGTAGACATATTTACAGGTTTTAAAACACATATTAAAAAATGCCAAGATATCTCCATGATAGGCATTGCAAATACTTTTTAAACTACATTTCATACTAAACACCTCAATGAACTTTAAGAAAATTGGTATTAGAAATTTACTTGCAGCAAAGTTATTTGTAAGTTTTGATTTGGAATAATGAGGGACATGATAGGAAAATGGCACTGCCTACACCTTGTGGTAAGGAAAACCCACATACTTTGGAAAACATAAACAGCTCTTTCTAATGTATGCTTACGTGTATTCTTAATATTTGCAGTGTTCTATTTTCACTTTCAGTATGTCAAAAAGCTTCACATAACTAATATATGCTCAGATAAGCCTAGTTAGGAGAATGCAGGCACACTGAAATATTAATATACAAGTTGGATGTTTTATTTAGATTCTGCAACTGAGTAAGTTTATCAGGAAAGAAACCATCATTCTGTATTTTATTTCCTATTACAATGACAAAGCAAGTTATTTTAAGGGACAAAGGTATAATTAAAGCAAGGTGAACAAAGCCACCCTTGCCTTTGTTTACCAAGGTATAAAGGAAGTTTCTAAATGTAACTAAATTGTTTCTTTAGAATCCCACGTGAAACATTAACAACCCATTGTTTTGCCTTGTGTTTATTGACAAAAATGCTTTAAATCCTTTTTGTCCCTGTCAAATCACATAAAACAATAAGTGAAAAGCAGACAGAAGCAGAGATAAAACTTATTAGAGTGTATGTCTGAAATGTAACCAAAGAATACATTTCAAGTAGAAAAGGTGAAGGGAGGGCTAAAATTATGCATTAAAAAGTTACTGAGGCAATGATCTTGGGAGAGTTTAGAGGCTCAGGGGAAGTCAAATCAAGGATTAGCTGAGCTGAGTATCACAACTGTGATAATGTTACTTCACTCAACCCTTCAAAACACATGTACTAAGTTTAACTCGCCATGGATTAATGTAGGAATACTAATCCTTGTCTTTTAGAGACTAAAGTTCCTCTGCTCTTTAAAAATATAGTTTAGAAAATAAACAATAAAGAAAAAATAAACATAAGTTCCATATTTTTAAAACAAACTAAAATTACTTCTCTATGTCTAGAGGACTTAGGGAAAAAAAATGACCTAATTTTCAAAAGTTAACAGAATCTGGAAAATCCTCGTTGTTCCAGGAGAGATTTTAAAATATGCCTTTCAAGAGATACAAATCAAAGTTTCATTAATCGCATGTATTTAATTATTTCTGTGATGGTAAGTTTTCTGCAGCACAACCCTGTATTGTGCATAAAAGACCAAGCACACCACTGAATACAAACCAGACATGAACTACACATGAGTAACAAGAAAGTACTGAGGGAAAAAAAGGGTTCTCAAACTATTAATATAAAAGATGAGAAAAGTTCAGTAACATGCCTACCAAATAGCTTATTTTAAACTCTTACATAGTAGGTTTTATTTATTATGTCTACATTGAACAAATCAAATTCTGAATTGTCTTGCAATAGGAATGAACTTTATGATTCCTTTCTACAGAGCAACCAAACACTGCTGAACCTACTGTCAACTCCTGACACTGCAACATGACTAGAACATAATCAACTTCTAACCTAAAACCTTTGGGTCTTCTTGTTCACACTCAAAATACATTATTTTCATCAACCTGAGATCTGGATTTCCTAAGGACAGAAGGAATTCTCTACAACCCTAACTTACACACAGTGCAGAGTTCACTAGGTGAAGGTCTTTGGGAAATGTTATATGAAAAGTCAGATTACATGAAATTCACATGTACAACCTTAATTCCCTGTCTCAAAGTGAATCAATGCATTTAGAAAATGATATAATAATCTCAATAAAAGCTCATGAGGCAAGCTGCAACAATTACATATCTCAAGAAACACACTGAATGCTGAGGTAGAAATTGTTTTGCAACAGTGCTGAGACCAAGAACCACCACATTAATTCTGTGGTGTTAAACCAGCTGTACAAGAAGCTGTTGATTTTTGGGCACTGACATTCCACACCTACAAAAAGGCAGTGGTGAGATCTTCATTGATCCAAAGCTGAAGCAGGGTCCCCATCTCTGCTCCTACTATAGGAGGCATTCAAACAACTTTGTCACGTGGACAATACAGGGAAGCTTGGCAAACCATGCTGTCAAGTCATTCAGACATGCACATGAAATATTGAGGTCCCAGTTGCACTCTCAAGAGAATTTAAAAATCACTACTGTTATTTAGTCAGGATATTACAGAGGAAAAAAAAAATCACAGGGCAACAATGTGTTCCTAATGCTATTTTTGATCAATATGACTCACATAGAAATATGTGGAAGAAGAAGATTGGTCAAGATGGGTTCAACATATATTATTTATCCTAAGTATAATAAGTGATGACACAAATAGTATCAAAAATCAAAGAAACATGTAAATTGAGCAAAAGTAAGCACCTTCACATACAAAAACCAAATATGCTTACTGTCCTTGACTGTAACATTTAATGTTATTAAATTTGGGGGGATCTTTTTTTTTTTAAGTATTAACTTTTGCTACATCTTCCTACTACTACCTGAACAACATCTTTAAATAATAAGGGAAAAATAATCTGTTTAAAATCCTTGACATGCATCATAAATGCCCATAACTATTGATCTAGAGTCATGGAACAAAGATAAAATGCCAAACAATCACCTACCATACCCTTGCATTCTTTTGCAGTTTTTTTTTAAATACATACTAGTGATTTGCCTAAATGTTTCACTTATAAACTCTTACAGGGAGTTGAGAATGTTGTTCATACAATTATGCAAGATAAATGTATAAACCAAAACTTTAAAGATTAATTTTTATGCTAAGAAGAAAACTAAAAAGTTATCATTCATATTCATTGTTTCAATATTTGCTGGTAGGTTTTGGGTTGGGTTGGGATTTTGGGGGGCTTTTGGTGTTTGTTTTGGGGGGTTTTGTTGTTGTTTCTCAGTATTTAACATCATTTTTTAAACAGCTTGAATCAGCTTTTCCAGTTATTGTGTAACTTATCTTTAGAAAGTAATCTTTTCTATACCACAACAACTTGTTGCAAAGAGGAGTAACTTGTGCAACACATTTATTTACCAAGAAGACCCTGTGATCCCAGGGAAGTCTCTTCTCTGCAGCAAAAAGAAAACACATTGGTCAACAAGCAAGTTTCTCACTGAAACCACACCTTTCCTCACAAGCTATGCAAAACTTCCTGAACTACATGTTGTGCTAGAAAGCACCCCTGCCTCTTCCATGGTATTCTTATTAGGCCTATCTTAACGGCATGAGAATCCGAGATAACACAAATTAATCTAATACTCTAGAATAATTTGAAAGGGCACTTAAGTTGGCTACCTTTTCTTATAAAAGACAGTACTTCAACAAGAAGTGGGTTGTAAATTTCATACAAATACTGAAAATAAAAGCAACCTTTAAACTTAAACAAAACTCATAGATGCACACATTTAACTATTTCCCTCTTTTTGAATTGCTGCTGTAGTTCACAAGGGGAGTATTGCACATTTTGAATGTTTATTAATTGGAATAATGTTTATTAGTTGGAAAAAAACGAACAGAAGACTTTTGTTATATACACAACCAAACCCCCTACAAAACCTGCAGTTATAGCACAGTGTGTTACTTTCATAGGAAATCAATTCACTTATGCATTACCCATGTCAAAATGACCGTATGGCACAACAAAGTTTTAAGTCAGTATATGTCCACGCCCTTCCACTCTCCAATGTGGACTAAAATAAGTAGCATGCCCAAGCCATAAAAACTGCCAAAGAATACTGGGTCTCTGCTTCAAAACTGAAGGAAAGCTAGGCTACCATGTTGCCCAGTCCACATCACCTGTTGCATTAACAGCACAAAATGAAACTGTAAGCAAACAGTTACAAGAAACTGTATCATCTTCATACTCAGAACAGCACAGAAAGTTCAAATGCATTTTAACACAAACTACTTATGGTTCATAACTTCCAAAACAACTGAGTATTTCAAAGTTACTTAGCAAATAGTACCTCTTGGGCATAGAAATCATTATTCAGTAGGTCTCTTTAAACTGGGAAAATGTGCACCCAGAAAGTGAAAGAACACACAATCACTTGGTGTTAGGCAAATTCCAAGTAGTCTGAAGGATCTTCTGGTTAGAAACTTCAGATACACGCTGTCGCAAAATGCAGTAGGAAGTCAAGATACAGTTTCTGGCTAGTGTCTTGCAAACAGAAGCTTGGGTTGCAAACATCTGCAGAGCTCTAATAAGCGGTTTTGAGTCAAACTTAAAAAAACACACCAGAGTATTTTCCCTTTCACAAAGCATTTGTTCCACTGTCAAACAGTCAACAATCTCTAGTGCATATCAATGTTATCCAATCCTTATAACTGTATCTACTTCAACTGGAGCACAGTTAAAACTTGTACCTGTCTGAATTCTCACCTACTTCCCCTAGAATAGCAGCATTTTGCTCAAAAACACATCATCAGCCCCCAAAACGTAGAACAAATGAGAGAGTAGAACACTGAAATATTAGAACAAATGAGAGAGTAGAACACTGAAATATTACTTTCTGTGAACCTATTTATGAAACTAAGGCGACTACTGGATCCATTCAAACCTAGCTGGAGTAATGCACCATAGAATAAACTGTCTAAAACACGACAATCTTGTTAATATTATAGACTAAAAAAAAAAAAAGAGTTATTCAAACAATACACGTAGCCTTCTAGGAAACAGAGACATCTTATCTCTGAAGTTTTTCTTTGGCCCTTATCTGAACTTGACTTACTGGTTGCATCCAACCAAAATATATCCACATGGACTATAATTAGTAATCCAATCCAATTAAAGATATTGGGGTCAATTTATAGGCTCCTACCAAAGGAAAAAAAAATTGAAAAAACCAAAACTGAACAGTCCTGCAAACTTAAGTAGTACACTTACTTTAAAAGCCAAAATAAGCTTCCTTCTCTACCTCACGTTCTCTCTTGCCATATTCCTGTAAACAAGTATATCTTGCCTTAAAAACAGCTGACAGAAACAGGAGATCATGCTTAAAATGCTACTTGTCTTAAGTTAAGGTCTACTTATCTGCATGCCTCTTGCCTTGAGAAATAAAGCCCTCTATGTGCAAAATGCAGGGAACCATGTTTAGCAAAGTTTTAGCATGATCTAAACACACCTTAGCAGAAGAGACAGCACTATGTTTCTTCAGTATTGAAAAAAGTTGGCAGTGCAGGTATGAGGCACATCATAATTTTTGTAATAAAACTCTTAAACACAGACTGGGGCACGTTTTGATAAAAATTACGAGATGATGTAGATATATACAAGGAGCCAGTCAACTAATAACTACATTAAAGAAAAAAAAGAACTAGACTAAAGGTCAAGAGAGATTAAATTGTTTATCCTTTCCACACGCAGGAAAATAAGATTGCTCTTTTTTTACATTTAATCATGGGAGAATGTGAAACAGCGCTGGCGATTTCACACCTCTTGGATTCCCATCCAGAAGTAAACTAAGAAGCGGTGCCCATACAAAGCAACCCCGCAGCCTATGAGCCCGGTAGTGCTCGTTACATCACGATCATTTGCATTTAAACTACAATATATAGCGCTGCGATCTCGCTGCCGAGGGGCGCCGCGCTGACCCCCTGCCAGGCAGAGCCGCCCGCCGGGGACGGGGCCTTCCCGCCGGGGCACGCCCGGCCTCGCCCGCCCCGCGGCAGCACCTGCCGGGACGCCGCCCGGGCAGACCCCGCCGCAGGCCCGGCCCGGGGCGGCCGCCGGTCACCCGGGGCAGCCGGCTGCGCATCAACTTTTGCATGTGGGCCGCGGCCTCCATGATGGCCGGGGCGGGCGGGCTGGCGGGCGTGCGGGGGGGCCGGTTTGATCCCTTGCAGCCAGAGCCGGCGACGGTGGCAGCAGCAGCAGCATCATCATCATCCCTTGTGCGAGGCGCTGCCACCGGCGGCCCGCGGGGCGCGGAGCTATTCTTAGCGCAGGGCTGCGCGGGCACACACACGCACACACACGGGCACGCTCGCGCACACGCACAGAAGTTCCCAGCGGATAAAATCCCGCGCTACTCCCGGCACCGGCGCCCGCCGCACGAACGCGGAGAGGGGAGGCGGGGAGGGGCCGCCGCCGCGTGGGAACCGCCGGCCCCGCGCATCCAGCGCCCCCGGGGCGCACGCCCTGCCCTGCCCCTGCCCCCCCGCCCTCCCCCGTTANGCTGCCTCCTCCCCTGTCCCCCCGCCGGGCTCGGCGGTCCCTGGCGGCCGGTGTCTCCGCGGGGGCGGGAGGAGGCGGCTCCGGCCCCAGGGCGCTGGCGGCGGCAGCTACATGGAGCTGCGCGCCCCGCTACGCAGGGAGGCGCCCGGGCGGGCAGCGCGGCCGCAACATCGATGCGCGGGGTCAGGAGGGCGGCGGCGGCGGCGGCTCCCCCCCGGCGCACTCACCCCGGAGCCGCCCGGGCCCCGCTCTCGGCTCCTCCCGCCGCCTCCGCCGGGCTCGTTATTGACTTTCAGGAAAACTCCCGACGTCACCGGCTCCCCCCGAGTGTCTCCCCCTCCGCGGCGGTGGCGGCGGCGGCGGCGGCATCCCCGGCTCTCGCGAGAAGCGCGGCGGGGACGGGGGGGCTGCCAGACAGCGCGGGGGGAGCCAGACAGAGGGGGGCGGCTGAGGTGAGGGTGGGGGGGGCGGGCGGCAGGGAGGGAGGAGGAGGAGGAGGGAGCGGCGGAGGGAGGAGGGAGGACGGGGGAGGCGAGGCGAGGCAGCCCGCCCGGCTGGCAGGCAGGGGCGGGAGCCGAGCGGAGCGGCGTGTCCCGTCCCGCCGCCGGGCCGCGGGTGGGAGCGGGAGGATGGATGGATGGATGGATGCAGGCAGCGGCGTTCGCCGGCGCTGCGCCGCACCGCGCCTCGGTCTTTCCTTTCGGCATCGCGGCCCCTCGCCAGCCCCGTGTGCGTGTCCCGGGGTTAGTTCCCTTTGTTCTCGCACTCTGCAGTTACACAGCCCCCCGCCCCGAGCTTGCCCTGGTACCCGGAGCGGTCCACTTGGCTCTGCAAACTGCTCCAGGAATAGAACTACCAGTTACGCCGCAGGAAGCCGTAATTCATCCCTCGTTGAAGTGTTTAGTGGATGCGCCAGCCTCAGTGTTGCTAAATGGTTTGCAGGCTTCGCCTTATCCCGACGGGTAAACAAACACTTAGAGAAAGCGTACACCAGCGCTGCCGAGCCTCTGACTCTTCCCGTTGCCACAAGCGCTGTGGGAGCGGAGCTGGTGTCCGCAGAGCAGCCGTGCTGCAGGGCGCTGAGCACGGCGCTCTCCCGGCTCGGCAGTGCTGCCTCTGGGCTGCGCAGGCCGGGGATGCCCGGCCTGCTGCTCCCTGCCGCAGCCGCAGCCACGCCGAGCCTCCTGCTGCAACCCTGAGCAGTGCCTGAGGTTCATAGGTACCGTGCTCTCGACGCTTTGTTCCACGGCCGTGTGTATGGGGCTACTTACAGGAGCTCAGTGCACATAGAGCTGTCTTCTGTCGTTTATGGTGTCAATAATACGCACAAATTAATTTTCTGTAGAAGTGGATCTATTATACACGCAGTTCACACTGACCTGTGTCAGAAACTATTACTGCAAAGGAGAAATAGATATTTTGGATTGCTTGAAATGCAACTATTTGCTCCATTTCATCAGTGCAGATTTTTTTTTTGTAAAAATGCATGTTCATCAAAATTACATTAAAAAAAAACCACCAAAAAATGTTTCTCTAGCATGAACTTCACTTCTAATTTCCAAGTTTTCCTTCCTCTCATAATCCATTTTCTACAACTCTGAATCATCAGACTTCCTATTCTCTGTACCACTACAGGGCTTCAGAGAGATTTTTTGAGAATCTAAATAATCATATGAGTTGGCACAGGACTGGAAATTTGCCTCCAGGGGCACTGAATCCTTTCCCTGCTGCGGCAAGCAACCACACCAATAATCCCATTCATAAATATGCTGTTTCCTCTTAGAACTATGAAGTTTGTTTGCTGCACTCTTCTTGCTGGCAGGCCACAACCTAAGCTCTCTGTCCCCCGAACTCTGAAGAAAACCAAAATTTATACTGTGCTTGATAAATGCATCTTTTTGAAAACTAAGTTAAAAAGACCTTGCCAAGCACTACTTCCTTTCCTGGAATTTACTGTTCCGTCTCCCTCTTTCTCAGAAACGCTTTAGTAAAGTGAGCATCTTATTAACCATCAATATTCACAGAGAACCATAGTATCAATTATTAAAATATGTTTATTCACTAATGTCTCCTTTGATCATTGCTACTATGCTGCTCCTGAAAAACTGAAGGTGTAGTTCTTGGAACGTGCCTTCTGTTTGCTGCAGTTCCTCTGAAGGGCTCAGAACCTAAGGCAGCATGAAATGTGCATGGGCAGTAGGTGATAGCCTGCCAATCAACTGTTCAGGTGCCAAACACTGAGTGTGAAATCCAGGCCCACAGAAAGTCCTGGTATTTGATAACACTCAGGTCATTCATCTCTGCTCTCTGTTAATCCCTGCCACTCACAGTTGCAAATTTCTTATTAATAAAGTATGTGCATATGGTTGGTCACCCTAATTGACGTCTCCAAATCTTCAAAAGCCAGCTAGGAAATATTTCCCTTATGATGACAGTAAGTTTGTTTACATTTATAAATAGATACTTGGTGTAAATCACCTTGGAAAAATCAAAACTAAAAGCACATCTATATACTTTTTAAAAGAAAAAAACCCTTGCACCATACTAAGAAAAAAAAAAAAACTTTTACCTACAAGGAGAGATAGTCTTCTACACTTTGATTTTGTTACTAATTGCTGAAAATGAAACAGTGGGCTGAAATCTGTCATGTTGATCTGGAGCTTAAACATGTATTTTTCAGCAACATCTGATTAGGATAATTTTGTTCAATCTATATGATATAGCTAACTATTCACAGGTAAAAAAATATTTATTCAGTATGACTTTGAAATCAGATTCGTTATCATCTTACTCCTTATAAATCAAATATCAGCACTCTGTTTTGAAATTCATAGTTCCCAGCTACTGCTAAGTTTTTGATCCTGCTCAGCCTTATATATTGACCTCAGTGTGTTGAATCTAAACTGATACATTTTATATGGATTATTAAATGTACTATCAAAATAAGTGCAGCAATGCAATGATTTTTTTTCTTTCTATTGAACATATAATAATTTTATTCCTTAATATCGTACTTCAAGGCTTCAAAATGATTTCTTGTGAAAAGTTAATCACTGTAAATGGGGCAGAAATGACCCCTTGATTAATAACCAAACAGAGGTATACCTCTTTCACAAATAAAATGGCTGTGATGTACATACTGTGAACATAATGAGGTTGTAGGTTCTGCAGAAATGACATAATTTTCAGATTAATTACAATGTGACATGAATTTAATGAACATATTAACAGCATATGCTAATGAAGAAAGTATTGCAGTTCACATGAGAAGGAGAATAGGGCTGAATGTAATTTCAGTAAAAAATGGGAGCCTCTGACGTTACATGTTCCAATTACAGTCATGAAACTAAAATAAAACCCCATTCATTGTCATCTATCTGACACCATCAGGAGAAGTTTGATAAACTCTTATATTCTCACTTGTAATCATTATTTCAACAGAAACCAAAGGGAAAACCTGCAGATAATCTCAATATAAACCTATCCATTGCAAGGCAAAAAATGGTGTATCTCTTACTTCACTTAACATGTTCATGTTAACTATTATCACTACCAGGGTGATAGGAACTAAGATTACAGAGATTTACATCCTGAAAACAAACAGTTAAATAGGAGAGAAGATTCTGCCTGCAGAATCAGTCCTCTCTGCCTCTACGGGTAACATCACTCTCAGTTTAATTTCGTTCCTTGTTTCTCATGTCAACTAATTAGCTTGCTTCTATGTAAGAATGCATAAAGAAAAAACAAAAAACCAAATAAAGACAAACGAAACAACTTGAAGTGTAGAAGTTTCATTAAAAAAAAGAAGAAGAAGAAGAAGAAAAAGGAAAATGGGTCAGATGACAATCTCTGGTATTAAACTCCCTATTACCGTCTGCTTGTTACTGTTTGAAAAGCACACACAAATGTCAGTGGAACCTTACTGACAGGAGAGCAATGACATTTGTTCTACATAAATTGATGCTTAAAATATATATTATGCATTTTTTTTATAGTGAAGTTAAGGTGTTGCCTGCCAGAGTTGTGGCTTATTTTTCACTTATGTGTGTAGCTCTTAAAAACCTGAAACACCTCTCTGAGTTTAGGTTCAGCCACTACAAGGGGTGAACCTGTTCAGCTTATGTTGAGCTCTGACTCTGGATTCTCTGTGTTGCTGTGTGCACACAGATACTTCAGGAACTTAACCACTGTCATCTGCATAGCAGTCATCTTGTGACAATTGGATTTCTCAGAACAAGAAAGAAGTCATGGTAAAGCTGTAGAATTCAGATAAGACGTGTAGGAAAAATTTAGGCAGGGGATGTTGGACCACTGGATACTAGGAGGAAACAGAACTTGTGGTCAGTTGAATTTTACAGTTCATAACTTTTCCCTTTCTGTTGCATTCACTTCTGTGTAACTTCATTGCTTAATCTCTTGCTTCTTTGTCACTAGTCTCTTGGCCTTTATTAATTAATTTAATTAATTAATTAATTAATTTTGGTATTTCTGCTTCTGCAGCTGCCTCGGAGGGCAATATTCCACTCCATGTCCCCAGATATCTGTGACATGTTTAGGTTAAAAAATTAGTGAGCAATTTATTTATTTTTAATATAAAAACAGTTGAGGGAAAAAAAAACCCCAAAACCTGGACTCTAGATTTTGCACCTGCAGGCTGTTTTGCTACACGTGTCACCAGTGCCGTGGAGCTGCTTCAGCTCCACCCTCAGCGGGTGGCTGGGCTGGCTTTTGTTGCTGTCTGGATCCTACACAAAATTGTCTGGATACAGAAAGTTCTCCTTTGCTCAGATGGTCACAGTTCATCAGTGCTTACAAAAGTTAAGCCCTTATGAACTCATGTAGACAGATACTCATACTGTAATTATTAATAGTATACTCGTACTGTTATTATTAATTTAGACCTGCAGGTTGTAGGCTATCTGTGAATACACAGTAAAGCAAGATAGCAATAAAGAAATCATTCTGTCCTCCTATGTATGGCTGAGCAGTACTGTAATTATGCTGAGCACAGTAGAGACTGGATATAAGACTGTGCAAATATCAGTTAATTGCATTTATTTTACAGTATGTTATTATTGCTCTATTATTTATCCTCTGAAGATTTTAAAAAGTGTTTTCCTTCCCCTTCTTTCCCATACTCCCACACACTGGAGGTCTACAAACAGTGTGAAAGGCACATGCCCTACCCCAGTGACCTTAACCTGCTTTGAAACCAGATATGACAGTAAGGATAACAAACAATGGGAGAGAAGGATGGGAAGAGGGCAGTAAGATTACACAGTTGCAGTTTAGCTATATGCTTAACTTGACGTATAGGCCTTCAGCTGAACTTGGAAATTTTTCCTCAGCGAGAAAACAGTTTCCATGGTGCACAGATTTATCTGAGGGAGGTCAATCTACTACAGAAGCAACCTGAAAAAATTAAAATGCCAGCCCTTCCGCCTGAGCTTTTTTTTTCCCTCTTTCCTATCCTATTTTAATTTCATCAACACAGATAAAATATGTCTTTGAATAAAATTCTGCAATTACTACCATACAGTGATTTCTCACACGGAACCTTGTCTGTGTCCTGGTCTCACCTAATTGAAGTCAATGAGAAAATGCCAGTTGAAGCTAGTTAGGAGGATCAAGTCTGTAATGGGTGAGCAAAATCAAGGAGCACAAAGCTTAATGGAGAGAGGAACAGAATTTTAAACAAATGTCTCCTCTTCAGAGGTTTTGTGACCACGTCCATCTTCCCCATGTGGTCCTGAGAGGATCCCAACATCACATCTGCCCAAAGAGTTAGGAAGAAACAACTGCGGAGAAAGCTGGCTGTTGATGAAGAGGAAGCCGGGTTTAGTCCAGATCTTTGCCTTTATTTGGAACATTGCTCTGTCTTTGGTAAATTGATTAGCAGTGGTACAGAGCACCTTCCTCTTTTAGTGTGCTCCTTGGAGCACCTTTCTCTGCCCCTTGCTACCACGCAGACTTCACAGGGTGATGTGCTGGATGGCTTCCCTACTGTATCAATCACCTTGTTTGTAGGTGACAGCCCTCCATCTTTTCAATCTGTAAGAGAGTGGCTGAAGTACAAGGAAAAAATTTCAGTGTCAACCAAAAAGTATTCCATTAGACTAGATTGTTGGCTACCCTCATTCCCAAACACCACCCTTGGTTCATTATGTGTCAGGATGTACCTGCACTTTCTGGAACCAAAGCTGTGACACAAAATCAAGGAATTAGCACAAAAGTTTAGAAAATGAAGACAGATTGGGGTTGCAATAACAAGGACCTCCACAGATCTGATAAGTATGTTCTTGTTAATAATGAAAAAGAATGAGGTAGTAAAATATTAATGGAGCATTCATTAATAGTCTTCAGAAATGAAGGACAGATTGCCTTGAAGACTTCACTTTACACTATTTTGCCTGGTTTAACTGGATATAGGCTTGCTTTGTATTAGGCAAAGAAAACAAAAGACAATGCTGAATCTGTCCCCTCATACATACCTATTGAATACATGAATCTGGTATGAAATAAGAGGGATGGATGGCTACAGTAAGGTTTTTCCACCAATTTTATTAGCAATCTGTTATGCAAAACTTCATGGTAGCAGAAATCTGATCAATTACTGACCTCTTTATAACTTTATTTACCATGAGCTGAAGGAAAAATAAATGTGCATAAGCAAAGAATGGCAAGTTGTGACTAAGTGCAAGAGACAAAAGTATTCATCCATCCTCTCCTAATGCCAAGATTTGAACAGGGTGCTCCTGAGCAGATGGTTTAACAGACTAAAGCATTAGTTTGCTGATCCTCTGTGCTTGCTAATTAATTCTTCAGTTTACTGGGATTTAAGATGATTGTTAAAAACAAAGCTTCTCTTAAAATAAACTTTAGGTAAATGTTACAAAATGGTGGTTAATATTCTAATTTCTGTAACAAGAATGTTGTGTATTTTCTAGAAAAGAAGTTAGTTATCTAAATGTCCTGAGTGCTATCCTTAACACTTCTGTCTCTGAAATTGTCTTCTTATAAGAATTTGCTTTTGTTTTCCTACTTAATTAATCCTCTGACTTCCTGTTGACATTCTTGGGTCAAGATTCTGCCCTTGACTTCTGTGAGAATGGCATGTGCACAGTCATGGAAGGGTTTAATTTTTTGTAGCAAAATTGTCCTCTCCCCCTCAATTGTTTTAAGCCCATTATCATGCAGAATGTAAAAACTGTAATATCTCCTTTGTTGTTTTTATAGTCATTGTTATTCTAAACAGTCAGGATTTCATGTAGTAATTTACTTCAGTTTAACATTAAAATGATGAATTCTCATTCAATTTATTAAAATGCAGTGTTGTAGAGTAGCTTTCTTTCTGTTAGATTTAGACTGGGCAAATAATTTATTTTAGATTTCATTTTTATAGCAGTTTTATAAACTGATGCCAATTTGATAACAGAACTCCACTCAATAGAAATTATGGAATTTATAGCACAGAAATGGAAAAAAATAATCAAGGAAAAATATTAGGATGAAATAATGTTTTACAAAGTAGGAAATAGGAAGAAAAAAAATAGCACTGGGAAGAAAAGTCTCCACTTACTGAAGCTAAGGCATAAATTTTGAAGACACATCTGTTGCTTGCAAAGGGTAACCCATGGCAGTATTAATGGGCTTCAAAATTTGTGAGTGGACTCAGAGAAGGTCTCTCCAGACAGTTCATGATGGCTTAAAAGAAGCTCCTGTGCCACGGTCTTGCTTTGACACAGGAGATGCTGTGAAATTCTGCACCTGATTTTCATGTCCTGTTCTGTTACCTGTGAGTTTGTATGTCTTCTGTGATGTCTTCCTTCAGGTAGGGGTTTGGATTTACTGGTGAGAATTCAGATATTTATGTTATCTCTGTAACTCTTCCTTCTGTCAGAAACATTATTGGTTGTTTGTTATGTTAAAAACTCTTGGCAATTCTCCTTTCAGAACAGCAGATAAGAATTCTTATTACTGTTGTAAGGAATTCATAGCTTGTCTCGTTCTATAATCTATCCATCTTGTAAACCAAGAAAAAGCTATTATTATAGATGATTCAAAGCTGAACTTTTTAGTAAGCTGTCAGTATGCCGTCTTCATAAAATCAGTTTTGAGCTCTTTTCAAAAAGTACATTTTCATCCAGAATAACTGGAAAGGAATTTTGAAATAGTTTTAATATAGCCTTAACGGGGAATCTACACTGAGGCTGCTGAGAATGCAGCATATTTGTTTACATGACATGTGAATTGAAATGAAAGTAACACAATAAGCTGCTCAGGGTGAAATAATGCTAGTAAAATTGCATTCTTAATTTCAGTAATTTCAGATAGGTGGTGTATTACTACGTCAGCCAAACAAGTGTCAGAATACCATGTCCAGCCAAAACTCAGTATTCAAAAACTGCTAAGAAAATTTAAAAGAATTTAAAAATTAATGACATATTGTTGAAACCTTACTTTGTATGAAAAGATTATATTGAAAGGGTCTGATCTCTTTAAGAAAAAAAAATAATATTTTACCCTGTAGTGTGGTAATTCAACATAAAAAGGTAAATGCCTTTTGCAAGATCTGATGAATGAAAACAGAGCTGACAAACTAAAAATGTAAGTCTAGCTTTAGCAGTAAGGAATATTAAATTCTGTGATAATATTATATTGGAATAATTTAAGCAATGAGTGCTAGATTCTCTGCTACTTTAGATCATAATTAAATAGTCTTGTTCAGCTCACCTGCTAAAGAAAAGAGGAAAATGCTGAGATCCGCATTAACTTGGTAGTCCAGAGTGATGAACACAGTAAAATTTTCTGGTCATAAAACCCAAGCTTGCCAACAGTTTAAGTTTTTTACCTTTGAACCTGAATATCATGATCTGTACAGAAATGATAGCTGTTAAGCATAGACAAGTACAAATAGATAAATAAGGTGTCCCATGAGTAGTGGAACTGAAGAAGAGGGATTCTTTGTAGATTATTTCTGCTCTATTTCCCACATCATTGCATTTCTTGACACCAGCTGCCTTGCAGATCCCTAAAACCTCGCCTCTTCAAGAATACATCAAGTCCTCCTTATACGCCCAAGACCCCAGTGATTCCTCCAGTTAATATTTTAGACTTTGCCATATGGAAAATCCTAACAATAGAGAGCTCTTTCACTCAGTGCCAAGTTTTAATGAGAATTTTATTAATTTACTCTCTCTGAGATCTTCATCTCTCCTTGAAACTTTTTTGGAAGAGGGTGTATGGCCAAAAAGTTAGGGGAAGAGAAAGGACAGGCAGAAAGGGAAATGGGCATAATGAAAGTGCAGGAATTTGCTTAGTTACCATGCTGGAAATGACCAGAAGAATTGTCCTTATGTATCTACTTGACTTCTCATAAATTTTAATGAAAACTTCAAGAGGCTGAGACTGCTTCAATATATATCGAGTCCAGAGAAGATCCTATGCTCCTACCCTTTGCTTTACACTAGTACAGGACAGTACCCAAGAAAGAAGTGTCATTTTACTCACAAAACAAATCCAGTCTTCTTCTTCAAGTTGTACAAGACAGGTCGCTTTACTGCACACAGAAATGCTACACAACAGTTTGGGAAGGAAGGGGGGAGAGGAACAGAAGAAGATTATATTTAGAACTCTGAGAATATTTAGGGAGCCGAAATCTGATTGCCAACCTTGTAACTTGATCTACAAATCTGAAATGCACATATGGTTGATATTTTTCTATTACATAGCATTTATTTCTGGAAGTCTTTTCACTTTTGTCCCTTTTTGATCTGTAAAAAAAATGAAACATTTTTGGCATGGCCTTAAGCTGAAATTTCAAATTAACATGAAACATTTAATTCCTTTTACTAGCCAATATGGATGGCTATCAGTAGGCACTCCAAATATAATATCTCCTTATGAATCATTGGTACGGGATTGTAATTATAGTAAAATCTTTTCACTTTTGAACACACAAAAAAGAAAGATAAGGTGAGTTGAGAAAGCACTCTGTACTGTGTATTTCATCGGGGTTATCTCTTTGTCAGTGACTTTTTAAACATAGCTAATTATAAATGATTCATCAGAATGCTTAAAATCCTACAGAAATGTTTAAATAACTCGTGGTTTTTACTGTATAGTACTGCTTTAGAGTATTATGCTTGTCTTAAATCAGAAGAGTAATGACACTTAGCACTGTCGTATCTTCCTATAATTTTGTGTTGTTTTCAGTTTACTTATTCCTCACTACCCTTTATTTGTGCAAATAAATTCTGGGCAATTGAGCCTGCCACTCCACCAGCTTCTTATTTCCTACTTTGCAGTTGTGACAAAGCTGGAAATCTTTCAAAATTCTACAGAAGTCCTGGGCTTAGTTTTGCAAAGGGTACAGGTGAAAATTCATACAGTTTTTTTTCACTGTTCCTGTCCTTGCAAATTTATTTTTTTTCAAAATGATTGTAATTAAGTATTACTATAATAAGTCTTGAGCCTGGCTAAAGGGTTACAGATAATCATGGGAATAAGATGAAAATGGATTTCAGATCTGCAATTTTGATTCAACTTCTAACTGCAGAGTTAGAAGGAGAAGTTGTGATACCAGCTAGAAGGTGAATTTCCTGAGGTTTTCTTTAATGGTATTTTGCCCTGAATCACCTTCTAGGAGAATCTGCCTGTCTTCATTCACTTTGTGGCGGTCTCAGTAGATTTGCTTTTTAATTCAAAAATGAAGTTTGGCTCCAAATTTACTCAAGTGAGTATTGTCTTACTTGTACTTGTCAACTCCACTGCAATTTCTTTAATTTTTATAGAATAATTTGATCCTTCTGCTGATATAGAAGGAAAGAATGTTTTAGTGCTATGCTAATTACCATCTTGGTTTGTTTCTTAGATTACATCAAACCAAAATAAATGTCCTTTGTTTCTTTTAGGGTGAAGTAAAAAGTTAAATTTAGAGAAGTTGATTTTAGTTGATATTGCCCTATCCTGACAATAAACCACTGTCACTCTCACGTAGAAAAAAATGATAAATCCTCTATTCTTAATCCCTTTCAGTTTTTCGCACTGTGTGTGAGATGCTTCACAAACGTTTGATAAACGTGCTGCAAAGAAATTCAAATCTGGCAGCAACTGAATGGAAATAAGGCAGAAAACTGGAGAGAATGGTAAACAATGTTTGCACAGGTCCACAAGAAAATGCAGGTTTTCATAAGACTTGAACTGAATGGATCTTTAGATGAGGTTGTGCAAACTGTAAAGTTGATATTTTCAGCTCAGAAACAGAATGGTACAGATAATTAGTGAATTCAACACTGAAGTGAGTTTTTTCCCCCTTGCAGAGGATGCAGAAGCATTTATTTGTGTTTCTCCCTGCTGCCTAACTATATATTTGCACAATATTTGTAGAAACAATACTTTTGAGATTTCTAGATCCTTACAATATTTGACATGAATTGGATAATGGATTCAAAAGCTATTAGGAAGGATTGGAAGATGAAGATACACTGACAGTATAAGACAGCTTTATGCTCTTATGAAACCTGGCTAAAACCTGAGAAACTTTGTTGCCCTCAACTTTAGAGGGCAGTGGAGCAGCAGAGCTCTTCAGAGTGCCACTCAATACTTGTAAATAACAATGTCTTCTCTTCATCTTGCTTCTCACAGCAAATTAAATGTAAACATAATTTCCCCCAGCTTCAGCACAGGGGACCACACGGAACATCTGGTAACATTATTTTTAATTTCTTAGGAGTGCAGCAGCACAAGCTTTATGAGTAACATTCAGCGTCTTTTTATCTTCTAGTAGAAATCTGTTTTATTGTATAAACAAGGAAATATGTCATAACCTAAGAGATTTCTTCAGGAAACAACAAAACAAGTAGATCCAGGTATAGCTGTTGCTGCTGGCACTAAAAAGGTACAAACACCTGAGCTTCGTCATATTAATCTCAAATAATACTGATTTAAATCTTTACCCTGCTACCCAGGAGACTGAATTGTATCATCTCAGCATAATCTGTGCACAGTGTTTCTGTAACCCTCAAACACAAAGTCCAAGTCTTAATTTGAGTCCATCAGCAGGGATAGGGGATTCATTGACATATCGAATGAATAAATCTTCTGTAGGATTTCAACACCTCTGTGGTGATTTTGCAATTTTTTTTATTGCTTATCTCCCTTTCACAGTTAAGTGGTTGATGAACTTGCTGATTGCCAGTCTCCCTTTCCTATATTTTCCTAAGATACTAGGAAAGCAGTCCCTGGCTGAGAGGGACCAATCTTTGGTGGATTCATTTCCTCTCCATGAGGTATGTTCCTGAAGCTACAGATATCCCCAGAGAGGGATACTAGGCTTTTATTCTCTTCACATTTTTGACACTCCCGGTGCTTTTTGAACCTCTATACATTTGCAAAACTACGTTTTATTTGGGGTACCAATTAATAAAGATCTTTGTAAAAATCACCAACCTACACATAGAGAAGGTGATCTAAGAACTACTCACAAGGGCAGTAAAATTCTTTGGAACTGCTAAAATCAACAAGAAGAATATTCTTAAGGTTCAGTTTCAAGATCCTGTGCTTTCTTCAGGCATGTCTGCAAGGAGTCTTTATTGGTATTTTAATTTAAATTCTATATTTAAAAAGTCTTCCTTGAAATAGATGCTATAAGTTTGTTTCACTGCTTTTTGAAAATCTTGTAATTCTTCCTTTCTGTGTTTCCAGTTATAATGAATGTTTTTGTAATTGCACTTTGGCCTGATTATGCTTACTGTCATAATGAACTCTTGTTAACTTTGTTAACTGCTCTTCTTGGTGAAGCACCTACAGAATTTCTTGTTGGTTAAATTAATTCCTCCTTTATACCGCCTTTTGAATCAGATGTCCAAAACACAAATTAAATGAGAAAGACCCAAAGAAATAATTTTTGTAATTTTTTTTTTCTCCTGTAAAATAAATCCTTTTTGTGACAACTCTATCACCATTTTGAGAGTTTTGTGTTTGCTTGTTATATTTTTCTTAAACTATAATTCCGGTAGAAGTATGTTTATATTACTTTTTAATTTAAAGTATTTCCCAACTTCTTAATGCTGACATACTCCATTGTCTTCAGTAGTCCTGATTTTCACTGGTTCAAGAACTATTCTTTCTCTGTACATACGTGATCTTAATATAATTTAGAAAACACAGTAAAAATTGAAGAAGGCATTCTACATAAATTGTGTCTCAGGGTTTATGGTAGGAAAACTTTACTAATAAATTCTCTCTGAAATTTGAGGTAGTGTAGCAGTATAGTTTAAGTTTAATTTATACCATGTTGTTCATTTTAATTAGGTTAATGGAGAAGAAAATTAAAATTAAAGGTAGGTTAAAAATAATGTCATTTATTTATCCATGAAAAAGACATCAATGGACCAGCAGAGTAAGCTTTTCTGAGCAATACAGACATTTTTCTTCTGAGCTGTGATACAGACAGTGGCATGGAATTGCAGACAGATAGCTCAGTCAAGGTTAACATTCAGTTCTTAGACTCTTCATAAAGACTGCAAGATTGCAATCTGGTTACATGTTTAAATGCATATTTCCACAAAGAGACCACCATAATTTACAGAAAATATTAATTATATGTTGAGTAACTTGGACATTTTTTTTCAAAGCTTGAACTGTTTTTTCACATCATCAGTTTGGCAGCCCAGAACTGTTTTACAGAAATATACACTACCAGAGTAATCTCTGGTATCCCTATGAACCTATGTCATGCAACAACTTCAGACAATAAATCCAAAAAGGAAATAGTTCACCACACCATTCTTTCATGTACATAGCTGGTACTACAAGGGAATGGAACATAAGTGCAGTGCCTCTCTTTTCAGAACAAATGCTCATGACATTTCTTCTGTTACATTTTTTCTGAGTAAAAAAAGGCCACTACCAAGATAAAAAATATTGAAGCATATTTGTAAAGAAAGAACAACAATATTTGTTAATAATGAGCATACTGATAACTCAGAGCTCAGCAAGAAGTTTACACTATTCAGCTTGCCTGGCAAATCTCAGCAACTTTGTTTTCCAGGAAGTCAACATTCATGAAAAATACTTCCCAAGTATTTTAAATTATGAGGATGATATTTTACATTTCCAAGGTTGCCTAACCCCAATTTGCTTGCTTTCTCATTTGTACTCAGTAGCATCTAGATGTGATCTAAATACAAGTATGTATTTAAACCTAAGTTCTTTTCCAAGACTGATTCTATTAGTCTTGATTTTAAATAAATAAATTTAAATAAATGTCTTTCTCACCCACAGTTAATTGAAGATGTTGATTTAAAATGTTAATACTTCTAATCAGTAAGAAAATGTTCCAAAGTCCAGTCCCATGGTTCAGGACCTTGGAGAGCACCTGTGGTTCCACCACGTGCTCACCAGGACACACACCAAAGAAAACCCAAGCCTAAGACAAGAAAGTGATTGTGCCTTCATGAGATTGGTAATAATGCCTGGAGTCTTGAAACACTATGAGATCCATCTTTTGAAGGAAAAACTGTTAAATTATGTTGAGAATATCATACATGAAATCATGTTCTGCATGTTTTGGATAGTCTGCCAGCTCCGTCTGTTTGGTCAGTTGAAAGAAATCCAAAATAATTTTATCCTAGTAAGAATTTATTGATATTTTTCAGTTTGGTTTGGGCTGTGATTTGGTCCAATTGCAAAAGTAATATGGATCAAACCTTATTTTGATAAAATCACTGCATAGAATTTACAGGAATATGGTTTTAATAAAGAAATAGATTCAGCAGAAATGAAGCAATAGCTTTGCCTATTGAGGCAGATTTGGACTAATTTGGCCTTCATTTCAAAAATGGCCAGGAAGACATCTGTATTTATATATGCACGTTATATTACAACCATAGCAGTCTGTCTCTTCATTCTCATGCAACAACCACTTTTCTAAATGAACAACAGGAGAATTCTCAGAAAACATTGGCTGTAGTCTAGACTTTTCTGTTTGTTTGTACTATTGAAAAGCTTGTTTCAGACTGAAAATAGGCTGTCAGAGGGGGAAATAGCAGCATCCATTCTGTGGCAGAAAGGTCAAGCAGCTTGACTTTATAGTAAGCTGAATGAAGGATGTCTCTGCTTAGTCTCTAGGTATCTAGCACTCTAGCACCATTTAAGATCCATAATGTTTCTAAAGCAGATATGGAACCTGTAGAAGATCTCTACTTTTCTAGAGTGGCAGCATACCAGGGACACCTAAAATGGCATCAGTACACTGGTGATATTTGAACACCATCCTTTAAGGTTCATGGCAAATAGATGCTCTTCTGCAGAAATAAAAGGGGAGCGGGGTAAGCCGATGTACACAATCAGATATTGATGTTACTCTGAAGATGTGGTGTTGTGGTGTTTAGAACTCTTTTATGGCTTGTGAACATTGTGCTTTGTAATAAGCTAGAGTCTTTATTCAAATAATTGCAGCTATAGCAGATAAATCATACATGACCCACATTTCAGAATGAGTGCTTGTTTTCTCTTGATTTCTGTCACCTTAGAAGATTCCAATCCCAAAACACCTTTTCTTTTTGTTTGTTGGTTGGTTGGTTTTCTGGTTTC